>VZRZ01002431.1:4886984-4916969 GCA_013398175.1 Climacteris rufus | reverse complement strand
CCCCCCCCATCTTCAGGCTAGCTTTTCATCCAGTAATGTACACATTGTGTTTTGCACTTTGTGAATTCCTAGTATGCATGTAGCTCAATAAATCAGCACCTATAAATCAGCCACAGCCTCTGTGTTGCATCCATCTTCCCACTCCGTGCCCTGAAATGCTTTGTCAGCAATGGCTTGAGCTATAGGTTCTGCAGGTGCAGGTAGATCAATATTAAACACATGGCAGCTTAGTCTGCTGTGACAAATACCAGCTCTGCCCCACCAGTCATTTGGAGAGTGCAGGTACTTAGCTGAGATTACCAAAGCACTCAACACGGACCAAAGTCACTAGTACAACTCTTGTTGAGACCCAGGACACAGGTCCTCCATCAAGCACTGATTGTATTGCCCATGGACAAAAAGGGTATTTAAAGTTTAGTAAGTGGGACCACATTAAAAGAAATACTGGATGGTTCAGAATAAGCTGTTGTGTTACAATTTCATCTGCTGAAACCCACAAACCTCAGCTCTCCTGAAAGCAGGCACATCTTGCCACATCCATGCTATGTAAAACTGACAGCTTAATTTTTAATCTTTCCCACAGAAGAAAAATGAGTACCCAGAACTCTCACTTCACTACCTTTTACTGATATTCAATGCAAAGTGGAATCCAACTTCTTACGTGTTTTAGGTTGCCTGACACTCAAGGAAGTAAAATCATGGAACTGTATAAAATAAAAGGAAAAATGCACACCAGAGACCAGGCTGAAGCAGTCACAACTTTGCATAAGCTGTTTTCATCTCCAAAAGCAATCATGACTTAATTCCATCAACATTTTCTCTTACCAAAGAGCTAAGAAATGTCTTTGCTGCTGAATTTCCACATGATCTTAGGCAGGGTATCATCATAAGCTGATGAAAAGCAAAGAATTGGCATGTGATTTTTTTTTTTTATCTTTAGTCTACTTGAAAAGGATGTGGAAAACCAACATCGAGGAGGCAGCGGTGTTTCAGCCACAGTTAATACAGTATATAGTCATAGAGTAGACATGGGAGGGCAGTAAATTGATCCAGAGGTGCAAACACAATTAGAGACCATAAATGATGCTTCAGATGAAGGAAGCTGGCAGCATTAACAAAAAAACAACAGCAACCACCAACCAACCAAAAAAAAAAAACGCTCACAAAAACAGTGTCATCATACATTACCTGTCCAGCCCAGCTATGTGGACAAGCAATAAAAATAATTCATACTGCAAACTTAGCACCTCTGTCAAGGAAGACAGTATGCCTATCATGGAGTGTCATGACATACTGCAGACAAACAGAGCCCTTCACAGCTTTGAACTGACAGGCAAAGAACAATTTCCTTCCTTCCTGCATCACCACTGGAATGCAGTCTCCTCTGGAGCAATACACTGAAGAGATTTAAGAGCAAAAATGTAACTCCACGCTGTAGCTAGTACAAAGGAGACCACAAAGGTAGGTGAACTAAGGAAACAGTCTGTATCTGGAAAATAGCCAGGCACTGGAGATAATCCTGGATGCACACAGTGATGGGAAGTAATACCACTTGTTAATGGCCACTTACACCTTCACCTTCGAAACTTGCCTAGAAGGAACTCCACCAGTTAAAAAAAATAACAAGTCACCCAAGTCACCTAGTAAATCATCACCCCATCTCCTGCAGCATCCAAGGTTTCTGCATTCACATGCTCACCTGAGCAACCTCAAGTTCTTGCCAGTCACAACCTGAGTGCAGCTTTCAGAGGAAAGGTACAGGGAGGCTCCAGACTGCCATACAGACCACTCCATGTCATCAGCAGGTACCACAAATACTCAGTCAGACAGGACCCTTGCTCTGTACCAATGTGTCATGGTCTAAACCCAGGCAGCAACCAAGCCCCACACAGCCATTTGTTCACTGTCCCACCAACAGGACAAGAATCAAAAGGGTAAAAGCTAGAAAACTTATGAATTGAGATAAACACAGGTTAATAGGGAAAGCAAAAGCCACACACACAAGCAAAGCAAGAAATTTATTCACTGCTTCCCATGGGCAGACAGGTGTTCAGCCATCTCCAGGAGAGCAGGGCCCCATCACATGTAACTGTTACCTGGGAAGACAAACACCATCACTCCAAACAAGTCTGCACTTCTTCTCCCTGATCCCACTGGTGGGGAAGTGAGCAAGAAGCTGCACGGTACTTGGTAGCTAGCTGGCCTTAAACCACCACACAAGGGCACCTTTTTATAGACCCCAATATGAAATATGCAGGCTATTACATATACATACGGCCTTCATGTTTCAGCTGCTTTAGAAACAAGACAATAGTCCACTGAGAATGCCACTCTGCTCTTTCCTCTTGTTCTTCTGCGTACCCTTGAGCTGCTTTGCTTTTAGCCAAATGCCAAAGATACCAGGCTTTCATACTCCATGGCAGCACTCTACCCCACAGGGAAACACATCAAAGCTGTCAGTCCTACACACAAATCACCATTTACTGAGAAATCACCCTGTCCTCTCACCCACCCACCCCTCAACAGATAAGCAACTTCACCATGTGTGTCACTCTTCAGTACGAAATGGAAAAGCCTGCAGCCAAAGCAACAGCTGCCACAGTCAATTTAGCCATGGATAAAAACAGAAATGAGGGAGAGAGAAGACCACTGAAACTCTGTAGTCTCTGCTGTTAGTCTTATTACAGTAGATCTTGACCAACACCATTTCAGATATAATACCTACATACATTAAGAGTCTGGATCAAGGTAAAGTCCCAATACAGGAGACAAGCAAGATAACTAGCATTTCTTTCTAGAACCCATTAATTCAGTGACCACATGACTAAGGTCACAAAGGCAAAACTGGGATTTGTGCCTCCTGTGACACTGCTCAGCACTAGACCAGGGAATAAGGGGCCATTCACATGCAAGAACTCCAGCAGCCCAAAAGGAGCCTTTAGAAATGAAATTCAGCAGGTAAACCTAGAAACTGTCAAAACCCAACTTTCATTGCTAATGCGCCTAAGCTGCTCCCAGGCCCTGAACTGGCTTCATTTTCTATATGGAATGGTGCATTAGAGGCGAAGACCAAACACCAGATGCACAGCACACATTCAGACCAGACAATCCAGCAGCACTTTTCCTTCTCCTGAGTTCACTTCTACTTAGCCTTCAGCAGAAAGCTCTACACAAGATCTCGAGGCCCAGGTTGTAAGCAGTGTTTTGGTGGGGTGTTTTTTTGTTTGCTCATTTTCCTCCTATTGGAGCATAATATTCACTCATGAATGATCCCAGGTGGAGACAAAGAAACAATTAAGGGAAGCTATAAGCCTTTTGGCTATCCTGTTAGCTCCTATACTCCAAGATGCTGCTGAAGTTACATAAACTTGCAGCCCTCTCTGCCTTGAAGGATGCATTTGCCCTGCCCTCCAAAGATATCTGTGTTTGTACTACTGTGGCAAGTAATGGCTCCAGCCAGAGAAGGACTTCATGATGCCAAATGCAGCACACCTACAGCAAAGAAACGGCTCCTGCCACCAAAAGCGGTCCTAATTTTAAAGAGGGTGAGATGAGGGGGATGAACCAAATACCAAGGACAAGGTAAAAGGATGGAAAGGCTATTATATGAACAAGACTTTTAACTGTCTCTACTCCCCCTCCTCTCTTTTACAGAGCTTTCCTGCCCAGAACCAACACATAATAAAGACCAAAACCATTAAACAGGCTTTGAGGCATTTTTGTGTCCAGAAAAGGGCAGAAATACAACAAAAAGCTATCTTAATGCAGGGAAATTCAGCTGTTCCCATGCACTTTTAAGCAAGTAATTACAAGTGATTGGGTGATTCTCTAGAGGTGTGTTAGGGGAGGTAGGGATTTAAATGCTGCTCTGAATTTTACAACAGGGGAAGGTACTTATCTACCCTGACCTGGCACTGCTTTTTATGACTAGTTTATTCCATTCTCAGATGCCTAAAAAGGATGAGAAAGAATGAGAAAGTGTGGGAGTACCCTTCTTTTATCCCTGCCTGAAGCAAAAAGAATGTTTAATTTATAGCCTGCCCACTACACACACCCCTCCACAGCTTGTATCACTCAGAATCCACAGCAGAAGGACATGACATTTCTCCAGATTGCAATATGTCCATTCATTTTCAGATACCAATACTGCTGCTTAGGATAACTACTGCACACCAGGAAATAACTAGGGGGGGAAAAATAAGAAAGAAAAAACAAAACAGCCATGTGTCAAGAGAAAAGGGGATGCATGTGCCAAGCTCTTTTCCAAAAAGATTATGCTAGAAAACTAAGCAGTGATCTGAAAGGATAACTTCAGATGAATAGACTCATATGCAGCCCATGTACTTAGCCCCTATGCCAACTGCCAGTATAGCACAGACCTGCTATTCATCCCATCTGATTCTAAAAGGGTGGGAGTTGGAAGCTTTGTGCTGCCAAAATGCCAGCCACTAGCCAAAAGGTACATTTGGTTGCTTGTCAGTGCAGCAGATGTGAAATGGGCATCCTTTCCCTTCTCTGACCTCCTCAAGGACAGCAAAAGCAGCTCCAGAAAAGAATACAGACCAGCAAAACTAACTGATTTTCTGAAAGTTCTGCTTTTCGGCACTATTCCCACATCATGGGTTTTTTTCCACCAGAAATTTGTCAAGAAAAGATAATCCCCTTAATATTTATCTCTTGTATAAGAAAATTCAGGGAGCTGAGAACATTCAGATTAAACAAAAAAGGGGAGTTCTTGATAGTAGCAAGGAGGGCTTGTGCTGACAGGATCAAAAGGAATGCTGACCAGCATGTAGGAACACTGAACACATAGGACTGAGACACCACAGAACCATGAGCCCTAAGACATCTCTCACTTTCCTGTTACAAATACCCTGCTTACTCACTGCCTTTTGAAGCACTAAAGATATAATGAGGTATCCCATATCTGGAGATACTTCTTTTACATTCAATTATCTTATAAGTACTGGGGAGAGACGTTGCTTCACCTGGCTGTGCAGCATGGAAGAAAACTATTGGGACCATAAATACAGAAGGAGACAGAAGGAGGAAAGGACTTTCATTTCATGACTCCAGTCAAACCAGTGCTGGGGAGAAATCAGGTGCAAACAGGCAAGGGAGAAATCTCTATGTAACAATTCTACCCTCAGAAGATATTCCTCTAAATAAAGATATGACAAAAAAGCAATCTGGCAGCTTAATACAACAATAAATATCTGTGCAATCCTACCACACTATAAAACAGTCAAAAGAGGGAGTTAACTGCAGCAGCTAGACAGATTCCATGGAGAACAGACAGCAGAGATGTGAGCAGATATACAGAGGAGAGGCTACACAGAGCTACCATCCTGAAATGGGAAAGGATGCTTTCTTCTTGGTATGCTTACCACCTTCTAGGAGCCCCACCAAAAACTGACAAGCCAAAGACAGTCAGCTTGAGCCTTAAAAAGACTAAGATTCTTACATCTGCCTGTTAGGAAAAACTCCTGTATTACATAGAATTTCAAGCAAGCTGATTGGATAAATGCACTGCTGGTAAGCTTTTTAAAAGTTACTCATTTAATTAGCTATTGTATTTTCAAATCAGGAACTGCATTTAAAGCCACTGGGACACTGAACTTATTAAGAGTAGATTTTATTTACAGAGCCATTCTTAGCAGCATATTTGGTTAATAAAATATAGGTAAATTGTATGTGCTATTAATAAGTTTATTAAAACAGTTAACCCAAGCACATTTCCAATTTAATATAGTAATCCATAACCTTCTCAGAGAACCGCTCCTTCCCTCTTCAAGAGACTTTACAGGGACCAGCCGCCTATTTTAAAATTCAGGCTATAAGAGGGATATTCAAAGAGGTTAATTTGAATGACCAATGTTTTAACCTGTTCTATCCAATCAGAATAAGAACTTTAACAATATGCTCCACTTAGGCACAATTCTTTGGAAAAAAAGAAAGTCAAGTTGTTCTGTTATCCTGATACTGCCAGAAAATGGTGGAATCTCCCCTTAGCAAGTCTGCAATACAGTAATAAAGATCAGATGGAAACATCCATATACACAGAAAACACTTCCATCTACAAAAACACCACTGACAGCTCCAGCTTCAAGTGCCAGGGGACACCAAGAACCAATTGTCTCAATGAAGAACTAGATTTCTAAATTACCATATCATTATTGTGTTGTCTCAGTTACACATAAATACCTATGAGATTACCCAAATATTCCTGAAGTGAATTAACAATATTCTTACTATATTCCCTTTCCAGCCTAGAGAAGATGCAAGGTGATAATGTGTCACAGTTACACACACACGTGTGCACCCCCACACATGCAAGTCAAAGATGAACTAGATGTGTTACACTGATCAAAGATAAAGGCCTGTCTTTCTCCATTAGCAGCTGAAGATTCATAGCCTTCCATCTCTTCTGCCACTAGTTTCTCTATCTGCCATCTCTATACAGAAGCAGGACAACTCAAAAAACATTCCAATTCCCAAGATTCAGTTTCTCATAATCCTTCAGTATCTAATGCCTCTCCTTTCTTCAAGTTTCCAAAACTCACAAATGCTTCAGTTGTTCACTCCATGCCATATACGATATCAAGGGTAGGTGTCAGAGTTGTAAATCTAATAATAATCAAAGAGCAACAGGTATTTACAGAATACAATTCATCTTCAGACATTTTTGGCTATCTACTTTAACATATGTTGTGAATCCAGAACCACCTGTTTCTCTCTACAATGATATACAAAAGTCTGGTCAGATGCAGGTGCCTGAAGAATTTAAGTTGAACCCCTTAAATTCAGATTTATGGAGCACTTCTTCAGAGAAAAGCAGCAGGTGATGCAAAGACACAAAATTAGTAATTTCTTGGATGGTACCAGAAGTACACCGGCAAATAATACTAAAAAGCCCCATACTAATTTCCCAACTCAGCTTACTTGTCAGTCGCACAGTTTTTCAGCTCACCTCAGAGCCAAAGACAAGGGTATCCTTGCACTGTCCTGCACACACAAATTTTCATGCATTTCCCATGAACAAATTCAGTCTTCAGTCCTCATTTTCAGGCCCTCCTCTGACTGAGTTTGATCTGATGATCCAACTTAGCTCACTTCCTCAGTAGCTGTTCTCACAGTGCAGGCTTGAAAACACCAACAGCCCTTTCTTTGCCTGGGCCAGTATCTTGTGAATGATTCATTACTGATCATTTTGCATCAGGCCCAAGATTTTTTTCACTTAGCACCCACTGTGTTGCATTAGAACAGACAAACAAGGAAACAAGCTCCACAGTCTAAATGGCTTTCACAGTCTCAAAAGGGAGGGGAGTGCTGTGAGGATGAGAGAAGGCAAAGCAACCCCAACCACCAACAGATCTATTGCACACAATCATAACCAACTAATGACGTAAGTGAACATTTTGTTTTTACAAACATCTAGAAGGAACTGAATGATGCTAATGCTGTACACTGACTTAACAGAAAAATTCCTTTATAATGGCAGAAAGTAGTGAGAGAAGCAGAATTTTTCACTTCTGTCTTCCTACGATTACCATTTGTATTGCTCAGGTTCTGGTTTGTACTGGGGATACTTTACAATACTTCACTCAGAGACTGCTGTCCCTTAGGAAAGGATTTTGGAAGGATCATTTTGCTACCTCCTGGTAGGTTCAAGGCTCTAAAAACGTGTTACACCAAGAAACACAGAAGTGAAGGATGACTTGCTGTAATACTACAGTACCAAACACTGGAAAAGAGCAGCTTTGCCAGAGTTTGATGTGCTTTCGTGATAAAAAAGAACAGTATATGGCATCATCCTGCAACACTAGCAAGCAGTATTCATTGCCAGAGACTCAGGAAAATCCAACATGCGTTTAGTCAAATATTTTGTGTATTAATGCCTAAGAAAAGCTCTTTGCATTGTTCACATGAAGCCAAAGCTTCCAAGGCTTCAGACAATCCTCAGGTACTCCTGGATCCTCACACTGCATCAGACTCTGCATGGTGACAAGAAATATCCTTCAATGCCTGCACACCTTATAGTTTTGTAGCTTTCTCCTTCAACTCACTGAGGGAGAAACCACCTTCTAGTGAAAGATTCCCTGCCTCTGGTGGAAGGTTCCCTGTCAATGGCTAGGGGTTTGAACCAAATGATCTTTAAGGTCCCTTCCAGCTCAAACCTTTCTATCATGAGCTTACATGCATGGTTCTCAAAGATAAAACTTCTTTCAAAGCATCTAGATGGTTCCTCTTTTTTCACTGTCTTCACTTCATCAGTCCATCAAGAACACACCAGTTGTCACTTTTGTGCTTTAAGACAGGAAATAGGTCTGATCCAACATAATAGAGCCAGACTTTCAAGCATGGTGAACATTTGTGTCTTCAAGTTTATTTTAGCACTAGAAGACCCACTGCCTCTTCTAAAGACATGCCAATACAGAAACCCATGGAAAAGGTAGAGAACTGGGGAGGAGCAGTCAGCCTTATGTTTACTAGGATTGTTATGGGACATACAACACTTGGTCCATTATGCCACTTGCCCTTTTTAAGGCCAAGCTGATTGCACAATAAACACCAAGTCCACATTTCATGCCTTATTTTATGTATACAAAAACTCTGTGGGTGCATAAACATCAAAAAGCTAAACAGTCCATGAAAGAAACTGCAGCAAGGCTGGGACAGTTACTAAACCCCATTTGGTCACAGAAATTGTCTCTGCCTTGGAATGAGACAAACAACTTTGATTTTCCAAAAGGCATTTCATCAGGAAGGTGTATGGCACACAGTAATTACCCATGTTCTCCAAAACGTAGAGACAGATGACCAGCTGCACATACCTATCCTCCTCCTGGCCTAGCTCCCAAGTACTCTGGCATTTCCCACTGTTGCCTACATGAATGTAACTGAAGACAAAGGCAAACTGCATTAAGGTTTCTGGCAGCTGGGTAGCACTTCACATTTTAAGGACCACAGCCTAGGATTCAGTTACAACACTAACTGTTTACAGCATGCTACAAATACCCTGTTAGGAAACATAACAGCTCCAAACTGCTCTGTACTGTGAAATATGTGAGCGGAGCTTTGCCACGGTACAGCCACATTAAATATTCTGCACATCCTTGAAATCCAAATGTTCATGCCACCAAATCTGTCTGACCTCTCACATACACTTCCTGGATAGGAAATTGAAATTGACTAGATTAATTTTTTTTTCTTTTTTGCAAATAAAAATAGTGCTCACTGTTCTGCATCACTTCCTTCTCTCTTTCACAGGACATGTGAAAACCCAGAGGCAAATAAGGGCAGCTTCTTTACAATGATATGATGTGACCAAAACTTTAATATACCTTCTCCGAGGTACCTGTTACCTCTAAAACCTCATTCAGAAAAACCACTTGCCTCTTTTTAAGGAAAGAGCACTTACAATAACAAGGAGCTACTGCCCTTGTTACAGCTTTAATTTAATTTAATTGCCCAATTATAGCTGCTCCCATTTTCACAGGAGACTATATTATTTGAAGTATTTCTTTGCCTAGCAAAGTCTTTACTGACATGATGCAGGTATAGTGGTAATTTATTTCAGATAGAGATGAAAAGCAAAGTAAAGTTCTCAGGAAAAAGCACAGCACGATTGTGTTTCCCCTCTGTGGCAAAATGCAGCAACTTCAAGAACAAAATGGCACCAGAAACCATCTTGAAAAAACCCATAAAGTTATAGAGGGCAGAGAGAGGGGGGGGAAAAAAGTACTAAAAGGCTAGCAGTTCTACAGTTACATTTGGAAAAAGAGACTACCTGCAAAAGAACAGAAGTTCAACAAGGAATGCAAGGTGAAAAGGACTAAGGGGAACATGAGGTGCAAAGGACTGTGAAGTAAATTTCTCCCTGATATTTCTTCAAAGAGCATGGCCAATTCAAGAACAGATTCCATAGCAATCGTGCAATGCAACCTGAAAGAGCTAACTGTTGTCCAGGGATATTTATGATGCTTTATACAGGGAGGCTATTATCCCTTGGAATGGACTACAGAAGAATCATTTTGCTACTTCACAGGTCCAAGGCTCTAAAAATCTGTGTTACACTTAGGAGAGTAAAAGTGAAGTATGCAGAAGTGATCAAAAGAGAACAGGCTGGTTTTATAGCCTGCAGGGGAAACAACTGATCATATATTCTTCCTATGACAAACAACTGAGAAAGTAATTGAGAGCCTAGCAGAAACCAATGTTGTTACCTCAGCATTATTGATTTTCGGCAGACATCTTAATCTAACACATGACAAAACTTTGGTCATTGCAGTAAGATATAGCTTTCAAGGAAAAATGATATTTATAAAGGTAGTTTATGGTTCAGTTAGAGATTCTTATGAAGTCAAGCCCAGGCTACAAGGGAATGGAAAGAAAAGGACTTCTTAAAAACAAAATGGATAGAAAGTTCGATTAAAGGGTGAAAATATGATTCAAGTATACTAAAGCAGAAGGATCTTCTGATCTTCAAAACACTAAAAGGAAGCAGTAAAAACATAACTTTAAAATACTATACTAAGAAAGCCGTATTCTTATCAAGGGGATGAGTGGCATTGAAAGATTCACAATTCACCTGTTAGGCATTCTTTAAAAATTCTTACAAAATTTATCAGAATTGTTCCAACTGTTTATAGTAAAAGAAACTGAGGTTATTTACAACATGTATATATATATATTTTAAAAATGAAGCCAGAACAGTATAAAAAAAGTCCATATAGCCCTTTGTTAATATTCACAATCCAAGAAATACAACAGCAAAGAAATAAAAACTATTAATACTACAGAGCAAAACCTTATAAAATTCAAACAATCATCTTATAAACATACATTGAGACAAAAAATTGAGCTCATACACGGTAATTACAAAGACTGTATCCTCAATTTAAAAGGGGGGGGAATAAAGGGAGAATTGCACACAATATAAATATTCCTTCCTACCTTCCTTCTGTTTCCTCTTACAAGCAATCTGCCCTTTGCAATCTCAGACACCACTCTCTGCACATCTCACTCTCCTGTTTCTTGGGGATATCTGAGCCATTCCCCCCACTATGGCTTTTCAGGCTGCAGGGGGTAATGTACCACTCATGGAGTTTCAGGTGATGACACTAATTGGGCTCTCTCATCAGGCAGATGTTTTCTACCTGCTACACTCATTACTGCCTTCTTCCCAGCTGCATCATATTAGCAAACCACAGTTGATTAACACAGATAGCCCTGTCTCTATTCTTTCCAACTGACAAATAGTCTACTAAGAATTCTTGGTTTTAAGTTCCAAAGTTAACAGCCAAGCACAGTTTTCACACGCTTGTGACAAATTCTTACTTGTAAAATGAAATCTGACCTAGAGCTCTCTAGAAACCAGACCTAGTGAGATGACCATTCATCATTCTTTAATATGCTTGGGGTAAACTATCTAATAACCCAGTCCTGCACCTCTCCTGCCATCATGCTGCTGCTGTTGCTTTTGTGCACTCAGACAAATGCCCTTAAGGGAAAGGAAAAAACACTCGCTTCGAAAAGTACTCTTTATTTTCGGTATCCATTCACACAGCTGGTATGAAACAAATCCAGCCTGCTGGGCTTTGACAGTGATTTTTTTTCAGATGCCAAAAAAAAAAAAGGCAAAAGATACTGGCATGGGAGAGCCTAGCTAATGAGGTGTCACAACTATGGTTGATTTGTTCACTGTTTCTTTAATTTTATTATGTGTATCAGATAAGGAGCAACATTTCTCACATTTTGTTTATGCACTATACATTTAAGGCTTAAGTGAAGCAGCATCTTGAGACTTAGAGCAGGCTTTGCAAGTGAAGCAGAATGCCCCACTCAAGCTATGTCTATTTCAATCACATGGGGACCATCCATAGGGGCAAATTAATACCAAGGTTCATTCCTCAGTAGTAAATACCTCTTGTAGCACTGTCCATGCACTTGTTCCAAGTGTGAGACTGGACCATGATGCCAAAGGAGATTGTTCAGGACAGTCTGACACCTGTTTTGAGGAATTCAGTATGCCTCTGATCCAGTACTTCAACTGCAAACTCCCTTTGTCGGGAGAACAGCTTCTATCATTGGATCTGTCAAGCTGAGCCACTGAACAAGCCATTTCCCTGGGTCTCCCCCAGTCAAGCTCAATTTGAGTTTTACAGTCCTTGATACTTGTGGGATATTGTCATAGAAGCCATTAATGTACTTTGCACTGCGAATTATGCTGCTTGGCAGGAGCTATCTCTCCTCATGATACCTGCATGTCCAAAGTTGAACTTAGTCTTGTAATGAGATTGCAAAAAGTAGTCATATATATTCAAAATGTTGGCCTGTAAGCCAGTAAGGCCTGAAAATATTTACCAATATGTCAAAATGCTTCTAGCTGAAAACCGTTTCTAAACCATTTGCCGTTTGCAAGTTTAATGGCTTAAGGCTTATGGGCTCATGAATCACCAGCTTTCTTAGCAGCAGCATTTGAAATGTTGATATCTTAGCCTTGAAATAGATGTGAAGGTACCACAGCCTTTACAAGCTGTTATCAAAAGACATACTTTAAAAGCTCCCACAAAAGACTGAATGCAATAGAAGTAGCTCAGCAAGATGAAAGTAACCGAACAAACTTAGTTAAAGTCATTGTTCATGTCTGTGTTCCATGTCAGTGATTACTCTCCATCTGGACAATGAATCATATTAAAGGAAGCTTGGCTACTTACAGTTCGTCTGATAAAAAATCCAGATGACTTTATGACTTTAGAAGCAATGATGAGTATTTGGGAAACTATTAGTCATATTTCAAATTACTGAATTCAACTATAAAAAAAATTTTGGAGGGCAATTCCATTTATCACAAATTT
Organism: Climacteris rufus; assembly: GCA_013398175.1. Taxonomy (NCBI): domain Eukaryota; kingdom Metazoa; phylum Chordata; class Aves; order Passeriformes; family Climacteridae; genus Climacteris; species Climacteris rufus. Next base: position 4,904,109 of record VZRZ01002431.1, on the reverse strand, counting down.
AAAAAAAAAAATGGTACCATTCTTAAAATTCCAAGATTTTCAGTTGAGAAGATGAATGAACCTTCATGGCAAAAAACATTGCTAAAACAGATACGTGTAGAATGAGCGTATGTAAGGACATGGAGGTCATGCCAGTAAATGTCATACCTTGCTTTACAGAACTGCTAAATGAAATGTTAAGCATAATACTAGAGAGATAACAGGGATGGAACAGACAAATACAATAGCAAAACCAATTAAAAGAAATAAGAAATCTTGCTCATGAATAAAACTGTAATATCATATACAGTCCTCTAAAATACACCACCATCAAGTGATTTATCTAGGTCTTGCAAGGAGATACACACGGTGAAGTGTAAAATTATAAAATATACACATTTTTCATACACAATACCCAAGACAGATGAATTAATACATAAACATGGTAAATAAGTTCTGGTTCAATTTTAAATAAAGATGTTATGAAAACCCATTAAAATAGAATAAATAAATACAATTGAATGCTTATGGGCTTGCTTACTTGTGAATATTATAAAAGGTAAGGAATTAATGGCTTGATGTCTTTTCTGAGTATCTGACCCAATCCATACACCCATTCATCCACAATGTCAATGCAGTCAACTTGCAAATATTCCTCTTCCCTCCTGTCTTCCTGCAGCCAGATTAAAATCGCAATATGTATCAAACATTTCTCTGAGGATGACTAAGATCAGGTCTGCCCCAGCTCTACAAATTTTTGTTCCACCAGTATAGATAAAAATTACTATTTTACCTATCACTCAACCCATAACTCTTCATTATCAACTTCTATATCCCTCCAAGTCCTCACCATGCAAAAACAATCACAAATATTTTGACATATTTCCAAGATTGTATGGTCATCTTCACAACCAAAAGGTTTTATCTAAGGTGTCATTATCTTGCTTACCACATCTTCTTTCCCCAGCTCTCAACTTATTCAAGTCCCATTCGCCCAAAATTTCAACCCAATCAGCACTTTTAGCAATTAATCTGACCATATGAATGCATCAATGCATTCTTCTTGGGTTCCTTGTTGTAGCTGGGCTTTTACTCATTCTGCACTCATAATTAAGTTAAACTTTTAAACAGCTCCAAACTTCATTTTCCTTCCTCCTGATCACTTCTTAAAACTTTCCTCTCATTTCTCCTAAAAAAACTCAACAGTTAGGCTACTGTCAAGTACACTGCTTAATACAATCCAATTCCTTACATTTCCTGCCCATGAGCATGGTTTTACATCTATATTCTGAGCTTTTGGGGACAAAGACAGCTGTCTTACAGCTGTACACAAGCTTTAAACATTTTTCTGCTTTATTCACTAAACTAAATATATGTAGCATTTACACTTGCTTTTCAACATTTTATGCAAATGTTGCCATGTTTTAGAGGACTCTGTGACTGCTATCCTTGTAAACAGAGGACAATGTGAGGATAACCAAGATTTTAAGTAAGAACCATTTAAATTATGCTTGAAGCCACACCACCAACACTGCAGCCTGAATGAAGCAGGCACAACAAGCAACTCAACTGAATGCTTTCCAATGTCATAGGCCAACAAAAGTGGCCTTCAACAAAAGTGTAGGGCTTATTTCCAGTGAGTTGCCCTGTTCAAACATGCCTATACACACTTCCTTTGGGCTATCTGTGATATACAGTGATTTTCCAGCACAGAGCAAGTATGATTTTAGAAAGAGTCATCTATATCCACTCTGGTCCGTATCTATACCCTGCCTGTCCACACTGGACAGTGACTGAAACACCTACAGATTTTACTTCTTTTTAGTACAGCAGTAAGACAATCAAGATGCTCATATACTACTCTTTACCACCACCTTTGGAGCAGGCCACAGAACATCACCAATGGCCTGGAAGGCAATGCAGCCTGACAGAACACAGGGTCGAGTTCACGTAGCTGACACAATTGGAAGAGTAAAGAGAGAAATAAAAACAACAACAGAATAATACGTAAATTATGAGGACAGTGAAAGGAAACAGCTTATTAAACTCAAGGCAAGTCATTCAGCATTTTACACCGATGCCTCAGTTACCAGGCACAACTGGTCCACATAAAAATAGTTGCAAATGAAAGGCAGAAACCCAGAAGTGAGGTGACAGCCTTATCAGTAGGCTAATGCTTTGCCAGTCCCACTTGTACACTAAGTATACACAGATAGATGACACCAAAGTAGATGGTGTACAACATTCTCACATAGAAAAACACTCCTGGCAGGAAGGTTTCAGTAGAAGAACAGATGACTGCATGTATCCATTACCCAGGGCCTGTAGCACCTTGAATAGATTACCAATATGAATAAAGTGAGGATTTGTACATCCTGAGGTCAGCCACTATCCTGTCTGTCCTACTCCATATATTTTACAAATGTGTTCATGTTTGGACTGTAGCCTGAATATGCTGCCAAAACCCTCCTACCCTTTCAAGAACGCAGTTCCAGAGAGGAGGCACATTCAGTCATAGCAAACATGCCTATTGACTACAACACCAGGAGCAATCCTGATCTCCCACGAAATCTGTGCAAGTGGACTGACCTTACTGATATAGGGAGAAGTGGTGTTTGTGTCCAAACCCATATCACACTCAGTTTTTATCTCTAGGTAGCATTCACCTTACTCAGCACAAGTAGTAGGCAGAAATCTACCAAAATATTTAAATGCTCAGGTAACCACAGCTCACTACAAACATATGTCTAACAAATCTGTTAATCAAATTTTCCCGTTCAGTACATATCACAGTTATGTAAAATGAAAACTGCAATGGCTCTCAGAAAAGCTGATGGCTCCATTCTATCCAGTTGGAAGGTTTTAACTCTTTTGACCCCATAAGAAAGTGTTTTATCGTATCGTAGCTGAAAATCAACGTCCTTATCTAAAGGAAACAACATGTTGTGCAATACAGCGATATAGTGAAACATCCGACACTGCCACCACAGGTGAGCCATTACTGATGAACAGCCTGGGGGGGAGGAATTTCACACACACATGTAAGTATGTTAGCAATTCAGTTCACCAGTTCTCTTGGAGATCTCAGAAACTTGAAGTTCCTAGAGATCTTCAAGTCGGGCGTCTCGTCAAGAGGTCAACACAACATTGGAAGCTTGCGAACTTAATGTGTTTCATTGAACAGAGTAACCCACAGTTCCTCTCTTCCTTGTGCTGCAGTTGTAGAGAAGAATCACTAGATGGAGCCGCACCGTCACAAATCTGATTTATGGCCGCTGGAAGAGTTGTCTCCTACGGTTCTGTTTGCCGTAAAACTGACACGTTACAGCGCATCCTGATAACCCATCTTCTGAAAGACGGGATGAAATGCTCTAATTTACAAAAGCAAAATGTACACAGAGAAAGTGACGAGATACTGAATGAAAAAAAAAAGCCACCAAGAAACCAACAACACTCAAAGCTTTCAAAATCAAATAAATTTTAGAAGTGAACTGAAAGTTATTTTATCTGCCAAGACAGCTCATATGTCTTGCTTTGTTCTGCAAATCAGAAATTACAGCAGACTCCCTAATGAGTGGCATGATCAGTCGCCTCAAAAGAAATACAAGAGCTCTGGGCTCGAGTCTTTCTAAATAAGGTCTAACACACACCCAAAATGCAGTCACAGACAAACCCATTTCCCACAAATACGCTGGTGATACACTTAATCCTGCACTTAAGATGTATTTTTAAAATAATCTTTTTCTTCTAACTTCATTGACACTAGTTTTGCTAGCATAGGAAAACAGTTGAAATGTTTATATCCAAACCTCCTAACACACAATTCATCGACTTTCTAGAGATAGACTATGTGCCAAAAGGGAATCTTTATCTACTTTTGTCCTACATCTGTGGAGGACAGGTTGCAATCCACTTTGTTCCTGTGTATTCCTGGTCTGTGTGCAATATGCAATAATTACAAAAGTATAGATCTCCACATCTTGCTTAGGTTTTCCAAAATCCAGATACTGCAAATACTGCACAAAATGAAAACCAAAACCTCAGTCTGTCTCCAAAAGGCGCCGCAGGGTGCTTTCACAAAAGCACAAAGAAGTTTGGTTTAGGCTACATAAAAACGAAGATTACACAATCACTGTTGACCTATAAATCAACTCCCTCAGCAACAGATCAGGCCAGGGAGGAGATCCCTAAACAAGGCTGCTAAGCACTGGCAAGGGCACTGCTGCACTTTCCCCGGCAGGTACTGCAGAAGGGGTCTGGAACAGCAGTAGAGGAAAACAGGCCCCATTCCTCCTCTCTTGGAGAATCTTCACCTGGAAACTCACAGGTCACAGGACTGAAGTCCCAAAAATCTTACAGACTTTTTTGATCAGTAATTGCTGGCATCTCAGCTGCAAGGAAACATTTGTTCTAGGGGAAGGAGAGAGCTCACATCCTGGGCTAGTTGGAATACCGAGCCTCTCAGGAGCTGTGAAAAGCTCCTCCACCAGAGCCCATTACCAGCTCATACGACACTTGGGTGTGTTTTACAACGAAGAGTGCAGTGAAGCTGTACCAGAACCAGCCTCTGAGGTGGTGGTGGCACAGGTCCCAGGTGCTGTTTTTGTCACTTCACGCACCACAACAGAGTATGTCACCAAGAGGAAGCCGCGCACCTCCCAGCCGAGCCCAGCAGCGAACACGCCGGGGCGCGGGAACGTAGGAGCCACCAGGCCCAACCCAAGGGCCACCGGGCCGCCACCCGCGGACAGCGCGGCCCCGCCCTCCCGGGGCCGGACAGAACGTCCCGCCCGGCGCCGCGTGTGAGCGGGCCGCTCCTTCCTGCCGCGCCGCTCCGGCCCGCCGGCGACATGCCGCTTCCCAGCGTGCCCAGAGAAGTGGCCATCGGGACGGCGATGCTGGGGGTCGCCTTTGCCACGGGTATGCTTGCAGGTAAGCGGCACCCCCCCAACACCCGCCACACACACGCGGACGTGGAGGCTGCGCCCTCCTCGTGTCCCCACTGGAGACGGGACGGGAACCGCAGCGCCCGGGCAGGTCCCTCCCAGGGCGGGCCGCAGTCCCCGCCGCGGGTACAGCCCGGCGGCCGGCGGGGAGCAGACCCTTTGGGGCTGCCCTGCGGACAGGGATTTATTTCGCTGAGCTGCGGCAGTAAATACACTGATGCTCTTAGAGCCCAAGCCGGTCCCTGTAATCCAGCTACGGCAGTGTGGGGCCGGGCCAAGGTCCCAGAGAAGCCGAGGACCCGGTCCCCGCCCGCTCCCTGCTTGCATTTGTTTGGCCCGGGAACGCCAGGGTGTGGTCCTTGCGCACAGCATTGTCTTCAGATAGCAGTTTCGCTTTCCTTCCACGGGGGCAGCGAAGAACGAGCGCACGATCAGACAGGGGAAGAAGACTGATGTTGCGTGTGCAACGCAGCCACTTTCTTATTTACCCTTTGACTTCAAGCAAGTTGCTGAAATAATATACACCTCGCCGTGATTGTCTGTAAAACATTTACAAAAAATAAATCCCTCGAAATAAAAGCGTTCTTTAGTAGCAAACAACTATCAGGATATGTGGAAATGAATTTGTTGTTATTTCTTTAAAACATTTGATCAATTTGATAAAAAAAGCATTGGACATCAAAGCTGCAGTCAGTTCCATATTTGAGTAGACATGTACTAATCCTTAAATTTCAACTTTCAGCACCTACTCTGTTTGCATACTGGTTTCATGCTGAACAAATCATTGAGCAATACCAGATTTCCCCTGGCTAGAGGGCAGGACAGTGTCATGAGGAAAGCACGGGCCTTGAGAAGACGCATCAGCTGATGGCCCTAAAACCCAGCAGCCTCTTATTCATCTGCAAAATAAGGGCCTCAGACCAAGAAAATTGTGTGCCTAATTCATGTTTCCTTAAACTTGCCTTTTGAGTTTTGATGGGGTTACTTCTCCTGTAAAATGATGGCAGTTTGTCACACTGGCCACTGAAAAACATGGTACTGAAGCATTTCCCTTTCAGCCTTTGTAGGCCTGGGCTGGACATCTTAGAGGCTAAAAAGGAGGGGGGGAAAATGTTCACCTAGATGTCCAGCTGTGTTGCATTTTCTATTTTCACAGATTATTTTAGAGTAAATATCTTTTTTAACCATTAGTAATACTTCAATGCTCGCTTTATTTAAATAGGCAGTAACTGAAAAGTAAAACAGTTATTACTACTTTTTTTTTTAAATAGGTAAAAGATACCCTTCTTTAGTTTTTGGGACACCCAAATCATCCAAGGGTGGAATGATTGGGAAAGGCAGTCCTCTCTGGCAATACATTCTGGATCACTCTTTGCGGGAACATCCAATTCTAAAGAAGCTGCGTCTGGTCAGTATCACCCACACCGCATCCTGAATTGCTGGAATTCTTGTCATTTTCCTTCTTCCATCTTATTTGCATACACACAAGAGAGGTTTTTTTAACTGGCAATACCCAGACTCTTCAATATTTAGTGACTATTTAATAATATTGGCATACGTTTTAGACATGTCTTTCTGTCCTTGGCTCCCAAGTCAATGTGTTTGGGCTGCAGTTGGTTTGGCATTGAACAGATGACTTCTGTTCATTTCGGTTGGCATATAAGGAACCTGTAACTCAGAGAAGCTCCAATGTCAGAGATTAGACCAGACATCCTGAGTCAGGTTTGAGACATTTCAGGTGAGACAAACTGCTACTGTGTAAAAGAAATGCTACTGGAACAGGTTGGTTGGAATGATCCCTAGAGGAAGCAGGGAAATGGGAGGACATACTTTCCCTTCAGCTGTCATGGCACAGTCCTGCTTCTCCTGTTGTCCACTTCTCAGTGCCAAGGACCCTTCTCCCCTTTGGGATGGGCACAGCTTCTCCAGGTCTGTGCTGTGTAGCCAGAACTACATGGTCTGACCTTTGGCAGATGTTCACCTAACAGATCATAAAAGCATTCTACATGTCTTGAAGGAAGTACATCTGTTTATGTAAATTCACAGAAATAAAGGACTTTCACAAAGTTCCTCTATGATTCTTGAGTAGTTACAAATACTGCTGAGTTGGCCACAGCCATGGTAACTTTGGAGCATATTACTGCTTTGAATATCCACTGCTTATGACACACACAACATTCTCCTTAATTATAGTTAAATTCAAACCAATCTCTGGCTCACAGATGGAGCACAAAGCCATTTAGAATGAGAAGAGAGAGGTATCTATTTTTCCTGGAGTTTCACTGGGGGTTTTTTCTTCAAGATACTGGTTTGCTAGATTTAGGTTTGTTTGATGTGATGTGTTCCTTTTTCCCCTTTCTAGCTCACTGCTGAGCATCCCTGGGGCAGAATGATGGTATCCTGTGACCAGGCTCAGCTTATGGCAAATTTGGTCAAACTCATTAAAGCAAAGAAAGTTCTTGAAATAGGTAAGAGTGTCACTTTGTAGTAAAATAAAACTCCTGACCATTCTTCTCCAAATACAGCCATGATTAACATAAGATACCCAAATACAGCAAGGCACTGCATACCTGTCAGCAAACAGGTGGGCAAACTACAGCATGAAAAGGAGTGTCTGATTTGCACTTGGTTGCCATTTTGTTTGTGCATTCAGTAGTTCTGGCATCAGCATGGATGGCTCATCAATTCTGAGGCAATCTGAAAAATTGAGATCAATAGATCACTTGAGTCTCCAGCAGCTGCAGGACAGGGTGTATTCTGTCCTTCCTGTATCAGTTTCTTGCTAGAAGAAAACATTTTTCTGCATAGACCCTGGATCAAATCCACTTCCCTTGATGCACCCGTGTTAGCAGGATGTCCTAAAAGACAGACTGATGCTAAGCAGCCAGGTATGGGTTCCCACCATCTTCATTCTTGGCCTGGCTGTTACAATGCCCTGGTATTTTGCTGCTCATCCAATCTCTCTGGGTCACACATGTAAGACCAGACTCTGCCTTTTCTGTCCATGAGATTTTTGGAAAAAGCTAACATTGAAGTTTGCTAAAAGATTTAAAAGAAAAAATTCCTCCCAATCCACCATGATATTAAAATGGACGGAAAAATCTTTACTGTGTATTAACAGACTGCCATCATTGACTCCTTTGGGGATTTTATTCCTGAAGAGAGCCCTGGAGTTCTTATTCCACAGTACAGTAAGTGTTGATGTCTCTTATGATTTTCCTAGGTGTTTTCACAGGTTATAATGCCTTGAATATGGCACTTGTCCTGCCAGATAATGGCCGAGTTATTGCCTGTGATATAAACGAGGACTATGCCAAAATTGGAAAGCCCCTGTGGAAGGAAGTAAGTAGCATCTCCCGTTACACATTGAGGATAGCTGCATTTTCATGTGAAGAGATTTTAGTATTTTAGACTTGCACATTCACATACAAGTATTCTTATCATTAAAGGAGGCTAAAACAGTTCAGTTTGGGAAGAATAATAAGGGGTGTTTGGAACCCAGAAATAATAGAAAAACCATCAGAACAGCAGTCACTACCTGAGTGCAACCTACTAGCAAATTATTTCTTGACCACTTTTATCAACTCTTCTGTTCTTTTTCATTTTAGGCAGGAGTAGAGCATAAAATTGACCTGAGGATTAAGCCAGCAATTCAAACTCTTGGTACGTAAGCTAAAATAAGTTTTTGTTTCCCTTTGTCTAGAAATAAAAGAGGGATACAATAGTGATGAAATTTAAGACTGAATATGGTTGTGAATGTGATCCCTTTTGCTAACAGTGAGACAGCTTCTCTTATATTAAAAAGTAAAAATCATTAGAAGTTCATGGTTTTCCTGTCTACTAGCAGAGAGGAAGAAGATGCTTGTCCCTATGTAATGGGCTGTACTGGTCACTCAGCTGCCCTGTCCATCACTTTGTTTAATCTGTCAAGTACTATTGTCAGCTGCCTCTGGGTAAGCTGATTAAAACAGATTAATTAGACAAAGCCAAATTTCTCTTATCCATTGTCCACTCTAAGCAAGTATTCCTTTGTTAAGAGGAGTTTTCTGAAATGGCTGAGGTGCAGAAAAAATTCAGAAACTAATATAAAACTTAGGCTACAGTAGTTGAATTGCATTCAGAGAAGTTCAAGTTTAGGATGTGCCAAAAGCATGCAAGGCCATTAGTAAGACAATGAGTTTTCTCATTCAAGGAAAGAGAAGATGTGGGGCAGAGGAAATACTTACAAATAGTCTGAAAATGCAAGAAATTTTCTAGGGTTGTTTGATGCAGAAAGTTTCCAGCAAAGGTGTTTTAATGGATCCACAGACCCATTCATAACCTTGTATTACTTTAAAATTCATCCATCCTTTCTAAAAAGGCATATATAAAATATAAGCAGTTTGCTGGTGTGCACTGTCCTTAAAGTCTATCAAACTGCTTTCTTTAGGCATTGCTTCAGACAAAAAGATCCTGTGCTGACAGAGGGTAAGGGCAGGTGAGAGGGGTGGCAGAGAACCTTAGGAGACAGCAGTCAGCTCCTTTGCAACTGGCAATTCGGAGTTCTCAGTCAAGAAGTCTGTTTAGAACTTACAACTGAATTCAACTTGCCTTGGCCCAGAGAGGGACTACTTATAGCAAGCTTCTGCTGTGATAAATATTGACAGGGTTTGTTCATGACCTGTGTCATGGCTCTTCGTCTTCAAGGAGAGATTAACATTTAGAACCTGTTTATAAAAGTGAGAAAAATTCTAATCTGCTCAAGAAAACAGTTCTCAGCCCAAAAAAAAAGCTGAAGGTGTAGAGTATGTCCAATTTCAAACTGCTTGACTTGTTTTTACTGTACCTTTCAGCAGTCCCAGCTGTATCCTGCAGGTTTGGAGCTACTCTATGAACTCCTAAGCATGCAGAACTCAGTAACTGAGTGCTTTATGGCATACATCATGTCTAGATTGGTTTCTGTGGGATAAGCTTTTCTAGTAATTACCTGCGGAGGAATAAGCTGCCTGGTCAAGGTAGCAGAAAACATTTAATGAGAACTTTGACACAAATGGATTACTTCCTCCTACACAGCATTAACCAGTGTGTAATGACTCACTTCTTTGCTCATCTAGATGAACTGCTGGCCAATGGAGAAGCAGAAACCTTTGACTTTGCTTTCATTGATGCGGATAAGGAGAGCTACAATGAGTACTATGAAAAATGCTTGCGCCTCGTAAAGAAAGGAGGAATAATAGCTATTGATAATGTAAGTATTGCAGTTATGGTGGTAATGCACAGGGAGCTACTGCTTCTGGCTGTGGCAAAAGAAAAAAAAAGTCATAGTGGAATTCTAGTAATGTGATTTCTGACCTGCAGTTGGGTTGCCAGTTGTGACATGTTTGTTCGATGTTATACAAATAAAAATTCAGCATGAACTCCTAAAGTAAGCTATATAAGACACTAATATAAGCAAGGAGTAAAACCCTATAGAAGTAATAAGTGATGTGTTAAATTTATGTTAGTACACAAACAGTCTGTGATGACAGAAAATGAGAAATATTTTGTACATTTGTATGGTAGTGCATTTATATTATGTACAGTAGTTACACAAGATCAAAAGTAGCACTTGTAATAAGTAACTACTAATAAGTTATCAATGAATTACTTTTACAAGAAACAAATTATGTTAAAATTCAGGCACCTTCCAGGGTTATGGTGGCAGCTGAATTGGGGCTCTTAAAAAATCTATGTTTAAACATACCTTTTTTTATTTTGGCTTCATATCTACAGTAGAAGTACAAGTAGCAAATTCTGTGGACTCTCAATCCTGCTTACTTACAAGAGTTGCGTGTCAGAGACCATTAGAAGTTTGAAATTCAACAAACAATACTGATTTCTAAAAAATATGCAGGACCTTTTCCAAAGCTTACTTTGTGGTCCAAGGATCATATTGGAGCAAATGAGGTACATCACATTTCTTTTTTCAATAGGTCCTTTGGAGTGGAAATGTGCTAAAACTAAGGAAGGATGACTTGGCAGGCCAGACTATCCACCACCTCAATGAGAAGCTTCTCAGAGATGCACGTGTCAATATCAGCATGCTCCCAATTGCGGATGGAGTTACATTAGCATTCAAGTTGTAACTTGAAGAAGCCCAACAGATGGGAAATAACAAGCAGCATCAAATCAACAGGAAAAATGCAGGGGGAACAGTATAAAAAATGTCTTCACTGGATAGCATAACCTGGGAAAGTAGACTTTAGGAGCAGCAGGATCCTATGGGCAGCTAAGTAGGGAAGAGAGACTTATTATGAGATCTATTATGGTTTGTTATTTTCATTGTAATAAAGCAAATAAACTTATTAAAATGTGAAATTGTGTTTGTAAGACAGTGGTTGACAAAATCTCTCTATAGACTGTCCAAGTGGCTCAATACAACAAAGTAATTTTCTGTCCTAGAAAAGCCTCTTGAGTAGCAGAATAATCAGTCCTAGCATCAAAAGGAAAAGAAGTGGAGTTTACTAATGTTTATAGCCGTAATAGAAAAATGAGTTTTTAATGACATCAAGGAGATTGCTAGCATTCTCAAACTAAGAATATTGAAAGTTATTCCTTATCTTTGAAGGGTACTACATAACAAGCCTCAAAAAGACATAATCTGAAAAAAAAATGCTCTTTTTAAAAGCTTGCCAAAGGACAAACAGTATTTTCAATACAGTATTTGTATTCTCTGAAACCTTTGTGCACAAGGATTGGATTTCTTTAACCTAGGTAACAGTGCAGGTAGATTTTTTTGAAATCAGAATGAGGAAGAGCAAATGGGCAAAGAGTAAACCAAAACAATTTTCCCTCTTTTCTATGTCACTTCCACTTGCCCCCAAAGAAGCAACTTGCTAGTTGCTTGTTTCCTAGAAAGCTGCAAGCACAGAGCATTGGTGGGAAGTCTACAGGATTATGATTGTATGAGGACGCAATATAGCTATTAACTGGCTATTCAAATCGTTACTGCAAGCAGAGGTTCCCTTCCCTAGGCAGCATGTAACAAAATTTCAGCCTGAAATTCTTTATTACAGATAAAAATTGATTAAAGAAGAAACTGAAAGTAGGATTTTACAGAAAAAAGTTTCACTGGTAACTAGCAACGAAGAAAGGGAGCATTACCTGATGGCTTCAGAGTGTGGTTATGACTGAGATTTCAATTCTATTTCTGTCACTTCCTCTTAAAATCCTGATTCAGCAAAGCATATCAGGATGTGCTTAAGTACTTTGCTGAATTGAGGACTGACTTCAAAATCCATGTCTGGGAGAAGGCCAGGACAAGGTGCATGTGGCCCTTAAATGAGGATTTAAGTAGGACATAAAGTTTGCCCAATTCCTTTTTCTGAGCACAGATTTACCCTCAGAGCTTCAAGCCTCTGCACTCCTCAGATTTCTTCTTTGCATAAAAGAAATAACACATTAAATTCCTGGTGGCTATAACAGCTCTAGAGGTAGTGGCTAATGTACAGCATCATTATACATTTGCATGCAAAGCTTCTGGCCATGTTCTACTTTACGATTTTACTTTGTCAGTAGATAACAATAAAATCCAGGGGGGTTAAAAAAAAATCCAGAGGGTTAAAAATACAAAATGGGACACTTTAACAGCAGGGGCATCCTCTCAAATATTCCTGCTTTCAGAGGCCATACGCTGACAATCAGGAGCAAGCTACAAGCTGTTAAGAATACATACCCTGCCCTAAAAGTGCCATGACAGCCTTTCCCAAACATAGACAAGTCATTGGGAGATCAATCACAGACTCTGCAACTGTTTTACTTCTATTTTCCAAGTTGCGGGAACCCTCTCGGTGAAGCCTAGCCAAAAATGGGCAAGCATCATGAGTATTTTTGCAAGAAACTGTTAAATAAGAGTTCAGCAACATTCAAAACCAGATACAAGCACTCATATTTGATGAATTAATAAACTCATTCCCTCTGTGGTGGGAACTGGCAACATCCCCATTACCTATGCTAGAGGAAGACCTGTCAAGTGCCTGAGGCTGAAACCATGTGCAGCAGCCAGCTAGCATTTTGCCTCTGTTTTGGACTCTGTTCCATTTTAAATATGCAGATCATAATGTGAGTATTTAATCAAACCTGTCTCCGTCCTGATCACCTAATTACCATTAGAAAGAATAGCAATGTGTCCCTAAACTATAGATTGATGAGCCATCTGTAAGCTGAAACAAAGAGCAGAAGGAAGCTTAATTGAATCAAATATTTAGAATACGTTACACTATCTTGTAGTTACTCAGAAACTGGCCTTGTCTTCAGGCTTCTGTCCTGCACATCTGGAATTCATCACTGCTAACTGCATTTAATCCCTCAACCTTACCATGAAGTGGCTGCTGATTAATTCAAGTGGTGAATCAGCTATGGGGAATTTGTGGGGGCAATGGGAATTCATGCTTTCATTAGCTGTTGAGAATGGATCACCCAATAATGCAATGCAAGTCTGTCTGTCTCTGATGGAGACATCATGTATGGAAGCTCATGGGTCTGCTCACCCCCTCGGGTCATAGACCTGCCTGAGCCACTGCCGGTGCTATAGAGGCTCAGGATTTTCTGCCCCTGGAGAGGAGCTGACCCTGGCTCACAGCTGTTGCCCAGACCCTACAGCCCAGGTGTTCCTGCAACACTGGCATCTCCTCTAGTTAGAAGGGCTGACCCCAGAGAGGCCAACACAGGTGACAAATGTACAGTTGGGACTTGCTCAGGAGTAAATGGGGTTGAAGGATGGTTCATTATACAAACAAACAAACAAACAAAAAGTACAAACCACCAAAACAAAAAAAGAATTCCCCCTAATGTGGTAACTCCTAGAAGCCACCATGAGAATGAAAGCATGTAATCCTAACTGCTGGTTGGGTATCAGTCCCTGCTCCAAAGACATCACATTCAAAATGGTATGGTGTGATATTTATGTAGGTGAGAGGGAGAAGGGAACAGAAGACCTATTAAGAGTAGACTTTTCATCTCTACTAGCTAATTAAATGAGCAGACAATGCTCATTTAATGTGCTCCCCCTTTTTGCTGGCCCTCTCCAATACTCCCAGAGGAAAGATAGCAAGAAATTGGAGTTATCTACAGCATAGAAAGCAGTCAGGCCTGAGACAGGATGCTCAGAAATCTAGAGAAAAGGCTGCCCCAGAAAAGCAACTCATTGTCCAAGGGTAGATGCAGGACTCAAGGCTCAAGTGCTAAAGGCTCAGTTCTGCATTTTCCATGCTGCAGCTTTTAATCCTGCTGGGACACTGGGGGACAAAGCAGGGAGCATCCTCAGTCTCATGTTATTAAAATAATGGCCTAAAGAAAAACTGGGCTACTGACTGTAGCATAACTTACAGGCACTTGTTGAACCTCTGACACGGCTGTCGCTCTTTCTTTTAACAAACTCATTGAGTTGTTTTATCTATTTGACTGCAGTCACATTATACACAGACGGCACTTTTGTGAATTCCTGCTCATGGAAGACAATTAGCAAATTTTTTGTGACAAAGCCCTTAGGATACAGGGAAAGGAACATGAATATCAACTTCATCCAAACTCCTTCCTTTGAGGCATGAGCAGTTCCCAGAAACCTTGTAGCTCAGACCTGAGGCACATGCTGTACCTCAAGCACTGCAGTCTTGATATTGGAGTGGCAACAGCAGCAAGTGCCATAACTAGCTCCTTTTTGATGATGTAGTAGCACAGCTGGCTGCATCCCTGTTCTCTTTATCGCTTATCCATCCAACATGGTCACAACAGGAGTAAAAAGGCTAAGAGGTCAGTGCTGTTTTAAGAGATTTTTCTCCCTGTGTGCTGGTTTGGGCTGGGATAGAGTTAATTTTTTTTCATAACAGCTAGTACAGGGGTATGTTTTGTGTTTGTGCTGGAAACAGTGTTTATAGTACAGGGATGTTCCTCTCAGCCCAGGGCGCCAAGGAACAGGCTGGGGATGCATGAAAAGTTGGGAGGAGACAGAGCCAGGCCAGCTGACCCAAACAGACACAAGGGATACCATATGGCATAATGTACAGCACGTAAAATGGGGGGAAGAAGGAGGCAAGGGAGACATTCAGAGTGACGATGTTTGTCTTCCCAAGTTATGTGTGATGGAACCCTCTTGTCCTGGGGATGACTGAACACCTGCCTGCAGATGGGAAGTGGTAAATGTTTTTACAGCTTCTGCTTTGTTTATTAAACTGTCTTTATATCAACCCATGAGTTTTCTCACTTTTACCCTTCCAATTCTCTCCTCCACTGCACCAGGGGTAGTGAGGGAGCAGCTGTGAGGAGCTTAGTTGCCACCTGGGGTTAAACCACAGCACCCTGCTAGTTGTGATTAACTCATCTTGGTTTTATCTATCCCATCTACTGAAATGGCACAGGTCTCCTCCATCCATGGCACCACCTTTGCACTACCTTGAGGAATGTGACCATGCTGAGCAGCTCCATCCCTTCTTCCAAACAACAGCCAGACCAACACAGTTGAGTAACCAAAAGCTCCCCATGCACAAAAGATCCAGGCCCATCTCTGAGTGGTTTGCAGCATGTTTGATTTTATTGCTCATTTCTTTTTAATGGGAGAGGCAGCACTATGACATCCTTCCCAGAACAAAAATGTGGAAAGTCACAAAACAAGAAGGCTCTTTTGGGGAGGGATTGCTGATGGCATCCCAAACAAGTACTCAGTGAGGGAGTAACAAAGCCGAATCCCTCTCTGCACACCTAAGGGCTGCAAATGAGCATTTCCTGCTACAGTGAGCAGTGAAGTTTCTTCAGAGAAGCCTAAAGAAATTATTTTGTTTCCTCACCCATCAGTTGCTTTGCCCTCTGGTGTGCCAAGCCCTGTCCCAGGGCTGTGGCATTTCTCTGCTGCTGCAGGTTGTGCCAGTGATCTGCATTAGATGAAAGGCTCTGCATGAGTATAAAGCATTACCTCTGCATGATTCTAATCACGCAAAATTGGTCTCATGCATTTGCAGCTACTCATGGTTTCCAAGTCACCTGTTTTATAATAATTTTTAAAGCAATGTTTTGAAAAAGGAAATGAACAAACATAAAACCTGCAAAAGAGGGAAATTAATGTGGGATTTCAGACAAGTTATTTATCTTCCTTTTTGGTTCAGTGGAATACTGTAGGGATAAGCACATAACTAGCTGCTTTAATATTTACTCCTATTATAAGAAAAATAAACATTGCTGATAAGTCACTGCTTTCCAGGATTAGATTTCATATTTTAGAGACTGCTTTAAATTAATGCAGAAGCAAACATTATCTTTTCTTCTTATTCATATATTTCCCTAATGAGTTCCAAGCAAATTGTGCCTACTTATATTTTATGATTTTAAATAATTAAAACATTTTATGGAGGCAACTAAAATTCTCCCCAGAGTTAACAGAAAGGTTATTGATTGAACAGATCTCAGGCTACAAGGAAAAAAATATTATTTAGTTTAAAGGCTCATAATTTTATTCCTATTCACCTACTGGAAAACCAAGAGACTGTGCATTTTTCCAGGAACCTTTTGAGTTATGCTGGGATAGGGACTTGGGTTATGTTGGTGAGATGAAAGTAGTAACTTTTTGACATCATGAAATTAGATTTCAGAAGATAGTTAATGAGAAAGTGTTATTGCTGCTGTCATAAGTAAATGCCATACCTAAATATTGCACACCCACACAACACCACAGCGTTCTTTACCCAAGATAAAGCCTCACTGTACATTCACAACACCAAGAATTTTAATCAAATCCACAAATACAAAACATCAACAGAAGAAATCCACTCTCAGGGAGTGATTATCAGAGGATAACCAGGCTCTGTGTGTCATGTCATGTGGCATGGCCACAGAAGGCCATAGGTTATGGCACATATGTCACTGGCCTGTAGCACAACCCCCAGCAACAGAAAAGGGGGATTCTTCCAGCATGAGAAGAAAAACAAACAAGACACAACAACAAAAAACCCCAAATCCAAAGAGACAAATGCATTTTAAAACAGGTGGAAAGAAACCTTCACAAGGAGGAAAATGGATGCCTGCAAATTCAAATAGAAATAACAGCTGCTGATAAACTTTAGGCTTATTTGTAAGGAACCTTATGCTTGTCCATGATGTCACCTTGTATCTTTTAATATGTGGGTTTTTAGGAAGCAACCATTAGGACTTTACATTTAAAGGTAAGCAAAGCATGTAATTCCTTGGACTAGCAA
>VZRZ01002431.1:4865870-4881299 GCA_013398175.1 Climacteris rufus | reverse complement strand
CCCGGAGCGACCCCGGCCGGCCTGGGGGCATCGTCCCCCTCATCGCCAGAGCCGCGGCACGGACCGCAGTGGGTCACGAGGAACAGTAAAGTGCAACAAAGCTCGCTCGGAAGCTGCGGGGAAAACATCCCGGACTGTGCAGGAGAGAATACCCACACACACTCCTCCCCAAGCCGCAGCCAAACCCCAACAACAGCATAGCAAAACTTAGCATTTCTTAGATGGAGCCACGTGTGCGTACTAAAGAGCCCTTTTAGTGTATTTTCACTAATGCCACCATAGACCACTAAGCATCCAAGGGCAAAGCGCCCTGGTTCCTTGTGAGCTCCCACCTCAGCTCTCCCCTCCGTGCCGGTCTCTGGCGGCGGAACTCGGGTGGCTCTGGCTCAAGTCATGAAGCACAGCAAGAGATCAGGGACATTTCTGAAATTGACATTTAGTATATTAATGCTCACAGGGGCCCAGGCAAAATAAACAAAGAAAAATGTACTAAGCGCTAAGAATGCCAAACCATTAAACAGAGTCATCGCTTCAGCATTAGGATCTTCCCCCATAGATCTAGATCAAAGAACATCCCATGAAAACACCCAGGAACCCTTGAAACATTTCTGATGTGTGCACTACTGTTAACCAGCAGCAACTGTACTGCAAGTACTGCCATGGTATTTGGCTCAGCAGAAAATTCCCATTTTAAAGATCAATATTTAGAGCTGAAACAGTCCATGCTTGCCACCTTTAAAGGTCTGTCAGCACTCTTCCAAACACCAGCAGATAAATGTGTAGATATGAACCCTATCTCAGTGTGGAACACCCCACATTTTGCCTAATACCATTTTCATAAGTTTTAATTGCACATTCTCAGAAATTACTTTGCAAAAAAGTTTTCTCTTTCTTACATGAGCATTTGTATCAAACTTGCAGCTGAAGATGCTGCACATTGTGGTCACAAAAATCCATTTGTTTATTGTTTTCCATTTGACCCAGCAGTATGTGGAAAGATGGACACAATGCACAACTAAAAGGCAGGCCCAGGAACAATAACGAGAAGGGAAATACCGCTAAATACAATGAATGCACACTACACTAATGGATATAATCCATCTTTTTATTACTCTTCCAGATTGGGAACAAAAACATTCCACTGCAAAGGGAAACTGACAAACACAATAAAACCAGTTGCGAGAAACGCAGCCTTTTCAGGCCACGTAACAACCCAATCAGCTTTTTCTTTGGGTTTTCCTTTCTGCCCGTTGGTTCCCAGGAAGCAGTTCTACCTGCCATTAAGACACTACTGCTACAGGAGTGACCCAGTTTAATCATTATTGACTTGCCTTGCATAGAATTGCTTCTGTCTTTGTCACCAGTCCGATAAGGAAATAAGGACCTTTGATAGAAGTAGGGCTGAATCATCCATGCAGCAGCTGTCTTTTCTTTGCTCGGTTCTACTTCCCCTAGGAATGCAGTCACCAGGAATTTAAATGTGTGTCTGTATCTGTACCCAGCCGACGGTTTGTTGCAGCAATAAGCCAAACACCAGAACAGGACATTAGAGGGCAGCAAGCACATTTACTGCTGCCTCGCTTTGTCCAGCGCCAAGGGAAAGCTAAAATCCCGTGTCCCAACGTTTGGGGGCAAAAGGTTTCCATGCCCATTCCAAAACAGTTCCAAATTTCCTGCTTTTGAATGACTACAGCATTCAAGAGGCACATTTAGGAATATACCACACCCAGCTGAACCACGTGAAGAGTGCAAGGCTAAATGAACCAACCTGGAGAATTTGTACAGCACAACAAGAATAAAAACGTTCAGGACGCTCAGCCAGTAACTCATGAAAGCCAGGGCATCATAATCTCATGTGAAAGGATTTTTATTTATGAAAGCGTGATTAAGTCTTCTTGCAATATACACAGACACCCCTACTCCAGCTGTACCAGGCAGGAATGCAATGCTACAATTCACACAAACAAGATGCAGAACGATGCTCTGGTCATTGGTTATCTCAAGTGGGTTTTTTTTATTCAGAAGGACACCTGAGGAAAGGCTGTCTGGCACTGAAAGTTATTGTTAAGGCCTTTTACATATTTTAATAAAATGGAGCTATATAAACTACTGACGTTCCTTACCACAAAACTTCAATTACACCAGCAGCTTCTGTAACAGTTAAAGTCTGAAAGCCATTTTTAATAAGCCTCACTTGAGAGGTATCAAGAAAGACATTGAACTTCCTTTTCACGTTCAAAGTAGTGATTTATGATGGAATATTTTTACGAAAACTCGCATTTTCACACTTCTCTTAACTACTGCAGAGCTCTTTTACTCTTCCAGTTGCTTATCAGCATTGTAACAAATACAACTACGTAAGGTTTAAAGGCTGAGGACTAGTAAAAGTCATGCACATAAAAAAAGTAAAACGAGTAGGTTCAAGTTTTCCATTACTAATTTTTAAGAGTTGAAGAGAAACTCAGTAATATGTGCTTTTAGTTCACTTACCCATTTTGTGACCTTAGGAAAAAACCATATAGAGGAACAGGTAGTGAAGAAAAAAATTATAGTGTTTGTTTCTAAAACAAACCAAAATCCACAAACCACCACCATCACCAAAAAAAAGTCAGATGATTACAGCCCTATCAAAAGCCATAAAACATCAGTGTTGCTGGTTTAAGGACAGAAACAAGGCAGCATTCATAACCAAAAGATGCAATCCGTTATTTGCCTAGGTGCTGCAGCTGGACTCTGCATACAGGCACACATTTGGGGGGGGGGGCCTTGGTTTGGGGTTTTTTGGTAGGTTGTTTTGGGGGTTTTTTTGGTGGTTTGGTTTTTTATGCTTTTTTTCTTTTTGTGGTTTCTGTATCAGAAGAAGCCCAGACACACTTTGTGAGGCACCAAAGATGGTTATACTGAAAAGAGAACACAATACAAAAGTTCAATGTCTGGCTGTGTGGTCTCTAGCTTTTAAGTGCTCTAGCACATAAAACCACTTCAAACTAAAAATATGTATTACAGACCTTAATATGCAATGAGAGCAACAAATTGCACCTTCCATACTTCTTCCACCACCAAGTGGTAGAAATGCTATTCAGACACGGGCATTTAGTGACAACAGCAGTTGTACTCCAAAATGCTGTATCATGTAAGAAAACTACTCAAACACATTAGCAAGCCTGCTCAAGAGCCTGAGCTGAAGGCTTAAGCTCTGCTCTGTTTTCTGCAAAGAAGGCGGCTCAGCTACTCCACAGCTAAAAGCCTAAACACAGACAGTTCATAACAGAGTGCTTCATGGGAGAATTTCAGTCTGAGGGCAACAAAGCAGGATGGAACAAGACCTCAAGCAAATCACTGAGACCTTTACGGGCATTAAGTCTAATCCAGTATCACTTTCAAACCAGAGAAAGCTTCCTGATCATAAGCCACCTGCACTATGAAGGAGGCTGCTGTGAACCACAGAGTGCAGGACCAAGTATAAAGACACCCTTCTCAGCTATGAGTGTCCTCAATAAGTAGGCTCCAGGCACTCCCCTGAACTCAGTAAATCCCCATTCTTCAATGTAAGCAGTGCAACTACATCTATTTAATATATTCCACATTAAAAGCATTCACAGCTAGTTATGATTGACCTTAAGGTCAACAAACAAATATCCCTCATACTTCTATTTTCTCTCAATACTATTCTGGAAAAACCTAAGTTCTTCCATTGTTCTGAAAGTTTCTGGACTTAAAATGGGTATCTGCCAAGATCTATTAGTTAAAGGGAAAGCAAGATCAGATGCATTTTCCTCCATCTCCATTTAAAATTGTCTTTATTTCAGTCATTTTAAGCAGAAACCTCTCACAGCAGTTGGGATAAGCAGGCTGTTATACCATTACACTGTTACATTCAATTGCAGAGATACATCTCACTTCATACAAATATAAGCAAAAGGTGTGTGTGTGTGGTGAGGTTTTTCAAGGAACAGTTCTTAAATGTCTCAGTGTGCCAAGTACATCGATCTGCACTTTTTGCATCAGGAGGCCAACTAGAAACACAGTACATCTCACCCATGGAACACAGGGGGAATTAAACCATTGTGTTGTGATAAACCTTACCTGACAGAAAAGCATATTCAATTTGCTTGAGGAATCCAACTGTTCTCCCATATTCGGTATTGTCATGGGTAGGTGTCCTTAATTGCACAAAGGTACAGAGCACTACTTCTTGGATTACTTAAAGTTAAAACTTAACTGAGCACTACCCTCATATCTTCACTGTTAAAATATCTGAGGCACAAGTATGTGTGTGTACTTGTTTTATTCATAATTTGTCTTGGGATACCAAATGTATTTCTAGTTCAGGTCATTCAACAAAATTGTTGACCTCATTTCAAAACATCCACTGATCCATTTTTCATTCAATGGCAATATCGAATGTTAAAAGGAACATAAAAACAAACATGCACACAATTGTACAGTTTTCATAAATGTCTATTTCATTATTTGTGGGTAGCGCATTAAACAGTTAAATACATTTAAATAATGTTTAAGTGACTGCACTAATGCAGAATTTTAACTAGATGGGTAACCAATTTAACTAGAAACCAGCTAACAAGTAACTGCCTAAATAATTCAAATACAGCTCTTGTTCTAGGTCATCCTTCTTGGAAAAAAAAGCCTGCTGGTCACATTGGAAATACATTTAAGGCCAAATTCTTCTGATATCCCTTCTCTGCAGCAGTTTCTTCAGCTTTTTAAGCCTCCAATTCCAGGCCAAGACCAAGTTTATGGCCACCAGCATTGATGCTCTTTCCATCTATCAGGGCGGAGAGTGTAAGCTTCACACCTGTAAGATTTTTAAGCAGCACATTTACAACACACACAGTAGCTCTCATGCAACTCCGTCATTACAAGTCCCAGTTGTAGCTGCCTTTCTGTAACATTACTTTCCTCTAAAGATTTTTAGAGGAAAATACATTGACCCATGAAGGCTACTGAAAGTCAGCCACATGAAGAAAGCTATGCTTTTTGTAAGCCATTATAAAGTGGATATACAAAGTCTCTAATTGCTAAATACACAAGAGTTTGCCTTTCCTGCATTAAGATGTGCAAAGGAGGAGGAAAACTGCATAGACAGACACTGCTATCTGCAAAGAGAGGGAATGAAACTATAAATTTTCCTGGTTTTCAAATAAGGAACTAACAAATGGTAATATAGAAGACTTGCTTTGCCTAGTCTCAAGCTAAGCTCTCAAACATAATACAGTCCACTCCTGCACAAATCAATGAGGAATAGAATGCATTCATAAAATTAGACGAAATGGCATTTGTATTGTTTAGATAAATGTTTGATGTAGAACTACAGCTACTGTAAAACATCTACTTGGCCTTCCAAGACAAAATTATTCTGAAGGCAAGTAGTTGCATATCAATGCAGAGATCTCAATTTATTTCCTTTAGGATGCACAGAAGATATATATGTGACATAATTCACGTGCTAACTCTTACCTGGCCTCAGGGTCTGGGTGTAGCCCACTCCAACTAGACTAGAATTGTTCACTTTTGCCTAAAGACAAAGGAAAACAAAAAAAGCAATTGAATTGTTGTACCTGAATGGTTATTTGTTACCATTCAGAATCTAGAATAACCATGGCAACACTGCCCTTATCAGTTTAACCACATTTTGCCAGTTCTTTCAGTACCTCTGTGCCTCCCAAATTCTCTCCTTCCAGCTACAGCCTTATCCCTCAATTTACAGCTGAAGCAGTAACATATTTAAGAGCAGAGAGAACGTAAGGGCAGGGTTAGGGTTAGGTACCAGACGGTACCTAGCCTAACCAGGTTAGGTTAGGGTTAGGTACATTCTGGTACCAGAATGTAGTTTTGCAGATGAACTTCCCCACTTCCCCCTTTTCAGAAGGCCAGAGCCATTTACCAGCAGTCCCCCAAAACATGCCATGCCAGAAGAATCCTCCATGTTCATTTATTACAAAAGAATTAGTATCTTGCAAGTCCAATCAGTCAAGCAGCAAACATATCATAATATAATCATAAACAGTATGTACAAAATTATATATTTCTCTTTGCATCACCTCCTCAACAGGATTATACCAACGTTGTAACATATAGAAAACTTCTCTCACTTATCAACTTTTAACCAGTATTGCCAGAGTTCTTAACATGAAAATGTGGCAGAGCTCCCCAAAATCTAGTTTAAAAAAATTCTGTACACTTACAGAACCAGACACGAATGTTTTGGTTTTTTACTTGTGTTTCTTTTAATAAATACAGTAGGATCTCTAGAGTAAGCACATTTGACAGTCAGATTCTAAGGGCCTTTGCTGTATGCAACATTACAGAATTTAAATACTGCTGGTTTAATTATAATTGCCTGGATTGTAAGAGTAATTTCTACAAGACCTCCTGGCCTATTACCTTCTTTTGTACTAGTAACACACAATTCACAGAAACTGAAAATATGCTGCACTTCACACAACCCTTCAGGTTACAGCCATACTTACTGAGATAGAAGCAGTGGAATCCAACTTGTATTTAGCTGCAATGCCAAAGCGAGTGCTGTTGCTACCTGCTGTCCAAGCCAGGTTTACAGCAGTTTCAAGATGGTCACTCACTTTTTGGTAAATTGACCCACCAAATTCAGAACCATCATTGCTGCACAAATTAAGACAGAAGTTAGTTTCCTATTTGCATACACCCCTCTTTTTACTACTTCAGATTTTTATTCAAATGAGAATTTCAAAAGTTTGAGTTATTTCACTTTTTTGACAAGAGAAGGGATATGAAGAAAGGCTTCAGCGCAAAATTAAACTGCAGTAATTCTTGGAAATAAAAAGGTATTTCAGAGTGCTGCAGCTAACTCTCAAACAAAATCCTTGAACAAAATTCCAGATCACATCCTTACAAAACAGACAGATAAGTGTTAATAGTTACAAAATGGGCACTCTGAATTATATGATTATTGAATACGTGAAATTCCTAAAGAACTGGATGACCTTTCAAAAAAATCTATCACAATGTTTTACATTAGTAAATTGAAATGGAACTCTTACAGCCCAGACCATAAAGTATTCTGTGGATTTCTCCTATATTCCTCAACTTCCATGACTTCAGACAGATACAATCCCCATGCTTCCCCTTCAAAAGCACAAACTTTTAACTATCTAAACGCACTAGAACTCCACCAATTTTTATTAATTTAGATTGGAAACACCACTTTTTCAGTGGGTTTTGATCAGATTGCTCTGAAGTACATAAGATCTACAGGCAGGAAGTCTGAACAAAGTTCATAAACAAGATGTCTTACACTTGTTTAGTTACACTGTTTCATGCACTCTTCATACCTGACAAGCAAGAAGATGAACCTCCTCAGAAAGTCCAGAGGTAAAGCTCTACTCTTGCTCTAGAAACTACTATAGTATTAGTGCAACACTAATTACTACCTCTAACAAATCTACTGCCCTTAAATTGTAGTGTGATACAATTCAATGTAGTGGGATAGCCAGAATAAGCATTATGATCAGTTCTGCATAAAAGAAGTACTGCACTTCCAATTTGCATGTACTTCAGTATTTGGCAAGCCGTATCAAGTACCGTGCTGCAAGTGCTAACGAGCCACAGACGTTTACTGTTTTGAAAAAGAGAGATACAAAGTACCATTTACATTTATTTAGAGATTCCTACTGAAAAACGCCCTCCATTTAATGGCCTTGTAAGCACCTCTTGGTATTTCAAACATTTGTATTTTGACTGGAAGGCAAGGTAGAGAAAGCCTGCTTCTGGAAAGCTGGAAGAGTTTTCAATACTTACACATTAGTGTGCAGTTGGAAGTCTCCAGTCTTATAACCCACAGAGAAATTATTTCTTGTCAATTTTGATTTGGCACTATCAAAAGTCATCTGGTAACCAGCAAGCCAGCCTTCATAACCAAAGACAGCTGAACCATGGATTGCAGGTCCGGCAAAATCAAAGTCAACATCACAACCTAGGTTTACGCATTCACGTTTATAAGCTGACTTGATTTTACCACTTTTCTTTCTGAAACAAAGAAACAGTTACTTTAAGACAAGGACACTTGATCTTCCTCAATGACCTGACAAATTCAAGCCACTGGACTCTACACAAGGTATCTAAATGCCATGCACCCACATCCCCTGCATCAGGCAAAAATACAGCCAGCCCACCGAGAGGACACACGGTTACCACAAACAGGCATTTTCTGATGAATATAGCAGCAGTTTCATGTCTCCTGCAATCTTCCAGGTACTTCTATCCCAGAAAACAAGCAAAGTTTTGAAATGTGCAATACTAACCCCACAGTGATGTAATGGTAAAGAGCAGAAGCCTTTAGCATTGGAATTTGCTAAGCTGGGTCAATAGCAAACCATATAAACAGCTGTAAATATCACAGGCCAGATGAAGAGACCGTAAGTATTGTTACTCCCTAAGTAAGGTAAAATGATTAACAATTCTTACCCTGTATTTGGTGAGAAAGTTGTATCAAATGTCAACTTCAAGCCTTTGGCAATCTAATTAAAGGGGGCAGAAGATAAGATAAAGCTATAAATTCACTTCTTATAGATAGGTAAAACAAATAAATATTCTCCTAATTTATTACCTGATCTTCAATTGCAATTTCTGTTCCCAGAGTGTTATCTGTGTTCCATTTTTCTGTGAAAGTCAGACCATACTCAGCCCACTTGTATTTGGTCTCCAAGCTCCCATTCACTTTTCCAGTGTCTGTGTTCGATGAACCAGATGTTGTGAATTCCTAAAAAATGCAGAAGATAGATGTGATCCTGAAATCATTACACAGTGTTTTCTTCAGCAAGCACCAAGATCTTGTTATTATATGGAAAAAATTTAAAATCAGTAGACAACTTGCAGGGGAAGAAGGGAGAATGGCACAGCCAAGAAGAACAAGATGACTTCTGCACACATGGAGGCCTCACCCCAATCCCCATCTCAATTGCAGTGTTCCTGCCACTATTACAAAATGTACAGGGTGGCAACACAACTCCAAAGCAAACCAGTAGCCACCGTAAGTATTCTCCTCTAAAGCTGAAACAAGTTGTTGAAATGTAAGGCTAAGTTTGATACTCCCAATGAGCAACTTAAAAATCAAACCAAGAACACTGTAAGACACATAATGCAACTTCAGTAAAATTCTTTAAGGATCACATAGTATTTTCATTTTTCTTGTCAACCATTCCCAAAGATAAAATGTGTGCAACTGTAAAGTGTCATAGAATGACACAATTTTTCAAACTGGGGGTGGGGTGGGTGGTTTGTTTTTTTGTTTGGTTTGGGTTTTTGATTGCTTTTTAAAGAGAGTTCTTAGTCTAACCAATGCCCTAGCCTTTCACACCAGCCATAGGCTATATAAAATTCCTACTCCCCTGGCACTTTGGTTCAATGACACATGGGAATAACACTCATGTTTTAATTGGGAGCTAAGCAAACAGTCTGGGTTTATAGTATGGTATGGTCTGACCTCAAATTCTTACAATTTAACAGTATCACTCACATTTCTTGATTAAAGGAAGTACTCACTGATGTCTCTCACTATTTGGATTCTCACAAAGAGCACAATGAGTATTTCTGTGTACCACTATTGAGAAACTAAAGGCAATTAGAAGTGGAAGCCAAGGTTGCAAATACATGTTAAAGAGCTCTTTCCAGTGAAACATTATTGCCGTTATGTTTTTAAAAGTTCATTATTTCAACTTTTTAAAACATATAAACACTTGAATCTCTTCCTCCATGCACAAGATTATTTTCAAATAGAGTTCTCACACTCACCTCCCCCAGAAGGAAATACAGATTTGAAATCACAAGTCCTTAAGCACTCCTGTAGCCCAAGCCCAGACAGCACAAAGCAAACGTGGTTGAGACTGTTCTTTAACCACATCCAAGACATTTACTTGTATTATGTTAGCAACCCACTACACCATACACAGTGGCATAATTCTAGTAGGTTTATTTCTTGCCAAGGGATGGGAACTACACAGATACTTTCAGCTTTAACTTCTTGCTTTGTGCTATTCCTACTCCACAGGGTCTATGTGACTGTAATTATTGTGGCAACAGCTTCAGGAGAAGCAAATTATTACTATTATAATAATTATTATTATCTCTTATATCTGCTTTACAACATCAGTAGTACATATATGCCAGTAGTTTCTCCTCCTGGGAAGGATGGTTTATAACTGATACAGGATTCCCATTAGGGCTTGGATTTTTCATAGAATTTTACCAGCATATCTGGTAGTCCTCCAAAGGAATAAGCTAAAGTAAGAACAACTACCTCTGTAATACGACTCTTGCAAAGTGTGTTTCAGATGGGATACAGACTTACAGAAAAAACAGCATATAACCCACAAACCTTGTTTCTAACAGCAAGTTACACTGCTCAGACTCCACTTATGGGGAGAAAAAATAAATCTACCTTTATATCTTGCAAAGTCTGCTCTAGAAATAGATAAAAGTTACAAGGGACATTGCTTGCATGACCAAGACATCTTGCATGGAACACTACTGCAATGCTTTAGTACCTAAAGGAGCCGAAGATTCAACATGCTAATTCAATGCCAACTACTTCATACAAGAATCAAGATGCCAGAAATTTCCACCAAATACAAACAGAATCACAAGTTACTTCAGAAATAAAATCTGTATACTGTAATCAGTATATTAAAATACTTTATTTGTTCACCTTCACACATAAAACCAGGGACAACTAATAAATTCCTTTGTTATACAAAGATTACTAAACAGGGCAATATTCCTGTTACATTCAGGTCTTCAGGGGCTTCTGAAATTACCTTACACCAGAAATTCTTCATTCATATGAACTATAAAATACTTAACAGCATCTGAAAAATGTCCCTTCTAACTATCAGAACATACCCAGAAAAAAAATATAATAAATAGAAGTTACGTAAACTCACCACTCCGCTTGCAGATTTTGTTTTCACATCCAGTTTCACCAACCCAAAACCTTAACAAACAGAAGTCAAAGTTATATGATTAGGCCTTAACGACAGCCCTGCACATTTTTCCATAAGTTGGTCTTCCAGGTGGTCTCAGCAGTGTGCCACATATAGCTAAACAGCTATAGACTGACTTCAGCAACATTCAACTTTTAGATGCTGCAGCAGGTAAAGGAGGCCACTCCAAAGCAAGGCAGGGAAGTGCTCTCAGTTCGACACGGTACATTTAACTACCAAATGATGCTTCCAAGAGTGAATTTAGTGACAGAGGAAATGCATTATTTTGTGTTCTTGGAATGGCATCGTTTTTATAGTCAATGCCTTTTGAAGAGCTATCCTAATGCATAAAATGGCTCTCTCAGCACCAAGACAAAATATCTCAAAAACTGTAAAAGCAAAGTCACTGGGAAATTCACAACCATTTGAACTGTAATATAAGTAGGTTTCATGGGAGTGTCAATTCACATTGTTATCCACAGAGCTGAGCAATAGTCTTGTTGAAGAAAACACCACATGTTCCCAAAGACCAGAAAGAAACAGCACTGTGACAAAGAATAATTTAACTATGCAGCTGTCTGGTATTAAACCATTTAAAAATGCACAAGGATTCTTTATCCCAATAGCCATTCCTCTTTCTAGTCCAAAAAAGGCTACAACATTACACTGGTATATAACCCTTTCTATATCAACAAATGTTGTGGCACAGAGACCAGTAAACAAAGTGTGCTCCTAAGTTAAACTACACTTGCTGCTTACATTCTTGCATACTCGTACGCCTCTGACATTTATGTGGCTCGAGCAGTAAGGTTTAACAGCCTTCACATGAAAACAGCACACAGAATGCCTTCAACGCTGTTAGCTGATGGTAAAGACAACCACAGCACACCTTCTCCCTCCCCAGAAACACTAGCAATTTGATAATTCAATTTTCCACACAGACTTTAAAAGGCAATTCCACTTACAAAATGTACTATTCTTACCATATCCTTTGTTGAAGATATCTCTGGCAGATTTGCCAAGGTCTACATATGATGGAGGAATCGCCATTGGAGCTGAAAGGTAAAGGGCTAATTAATAGTGAACCTTTCACCACTGCACACAGTAAAAAATGCCACAATTCTTTCAAGATAGTCTTTAAGTCAGATTCGCTTACATAAAGGCAGTTAATAGATATAATGGATATAATTATATATCTATAATTAATAGGTATAAAATTACAATATTCTGTTAAACACCCAGATTTTCAGTGAAGGTCACTGTGATGGGATGTTTTCTCGGCTTAGACAGAGAAGAGGCATTGTAGAGAAGAGGCATTACAAGACCACACAGTTCTTAATTTTTCAGGTAGTTTTCTCCATAAATCCTTAATTACCAGAAATTAACTAATGTCTCACATTTCCAGAGCTGGCATAGTTACTGCCAAAAACCTGGACATTGGAACTCTAGAAACCTGTCATGCGGATAGTTATTCCCTGAAGTGCTATGAAGTCATATTTGACATGTGCTTATGAAACTACCCGAAAATACCCACAAGGTTTTATTTTTGAAAATGTAAAAAGAGAGCATATCTGCTCTCCAACACCATTTTTGCTGCATATTTTAGATGGCAGACACACAATTTTAAAATGAACATCTAATGCCATTAACTAGCAATCAATCTGATGATAATGTACAAGAGTTTAAGTTTGGGATGTTGTCTTGTTAGTTTAAAACATGCAAGTAGGAGGAGTGGTGGGGTCTGTGAGAAGAGATCTCGTTACAAGTCCCTTTCTTGGACAGGGAGCCTCTGGCAAGCTCGCTAATAAAGAACCTGTCGTTCCAGATGAGCTATGCCCCAGCCTCTCTGGCCCCATGGACAGACACCACGCTAAGGTCTCACCCAGGCCTGTATGATTCTCTTCCCTGGGAAGATATGCTCTTATCTGTACCTTCCCTGTTTTCCCATTATTTCAATAGCAAAAGGCTGCTGTTACAGAGGTGCTGTATTTTAAAGTTGTGACATAGAGAAAAACAGAGCATATTAACAACTCGGTGCTGTGAAAGGGGGAGAAGGCACGAGGGGGGGAAAATGAAACTAACTAAGCAAGGCCATGAAAAGGCTAAACACGAAAATCTTATCTTCTCAAACTGATTGGTCACGTTTGTTTAGCCGAGAGAGTCAGATTAACATAATTGACTTTTATCTTGCTCTTGTGTGGTGGGTTGTTTGGTTTTTCTAAATCAATGAAAAAATTATCTTCAGAACCTGAAAACGTACAAGGGCAGTGTTCTCACGTTAACTTCCAAAGACTAATTACACCTGCCATATACAGCCTAATTGTACAAACTGCTACTATTTAAAAGAAACCCAAACTATTTTAGCAATCAATTGGAAGGCACAAGACTGTTTCTTATGTTTCTGCAATTCGCAGTGCAGTTTTCTAGAGCGTCCGACTTCACCTCCCTCTTGCCCTAAGAGAGTAACTTCAACCACTTCTGAAAAATGGTATTTTCACTGAAACTGAAACTCAGTTTCACACACACACACAAATTTAGAAAAACTTCTTTAGCAAAGACGTCTAAAGTCTACAACCAGGTCACTACATCAAGACATCTATCACTTGCTCAGTAAATTAAAACAAGCCTGGTTTTCCAAGGAGTTACACTAAATATTAAATTTTTAAAAAGAGACATGAAAATGGCTTAGACCATCTGAAGTTTACAGAGGCTTAGCCCAAGTTCAAATCTATAGAAGAAGACACCCTAACCCAGCGACAAGCCATTAAATGGTTCCTATTATTTATTCCATAAAAAGAAGCAGGTGGTAGAACAAATTGTGAGTGTGAGAACTCTCGCCTCTAGATTTCAGCTGTACAGCAACTGTACAATTCTTCAGCAATTTAAAATACTATAGAGAAGGTTTAGCTACATATGTTTCCTTTAGTGAATAGATCTCCCCTCTAACTAGCATCTTCAAAGAATAAATATTTCTCATTTTAAAGTTTTATATTAGCCTTTAGCACAGACATGCTTTTACTGTCTAAATAAATGAGCCTTTCCCTTCTGTTTTCCATGTTTCCGATCTGACTAGACAACCAATACAGAGAAGAGATTTATGCTATGCAAAAATGTCCTGAGAAGCTAACAAACTTGTATCTGTGTCAAAATTCCTAGGATTATTACAGTAAAAAGGATGTTGCCGTTTTATCTGACCTGGTTAAGCATCCTTATCACGTCAAGGCAACCAGCCAGTGTTTGTCAGACATTCCAGCCTACATGCAAGTTTTGTAATAAAACTTGAAACAGAGTACAACTGCCACACCGCTGTTCTAGTACTATACTAACAGGGATGGGCAAGGACAAAAGAGGAGCCAAGAGTTAATTCTGCAATACTAAATACCTGATAAACCAGTGTCATCATCAGAATGCTCATTAAATGAAAACAGGACCATAAAAAAAATCAATCCTGTGTCCTCCAATGTTAGCTACGTTTGCAAATTCTTATAACCACCAGTAATTTTCTTCAACTCCACTTTGAAGCATCTTTCACTTAAAAACTACTAATGAGAAGCAAATAAAATAGAAGCACCATTTAGTAACTAAAGTTTGTTGTAAAAAAGCAAAATAATCGACTTGAATTACAGAATATATTTGCACCGAGTGAGAGCTCCACCCTAATCTTTGTTTCATGCCACCGTGACAAAAAAAAAGTTTAATTAATCTGTTACTCAAGAGCCATAATCATGCTTTCTTCTGCGACAAAAGGAAAAAAGAACCACCCCAAGAGCGGAAAAACGTATTAACGTTTTCAGAATTGTGGCATCACAGTTTTCCTTGGAGGCAGTATTTTGAAACTCTCACGCCCTACAATTAAGGAATGCCACAGACTTCTAATAAGATTTCTAACAATATTTAGATCTGAAGATCAAGCTAGAAGCCAGATTAGACTACACTAAAAAAAAATCTGTCTTCATGCAATTTTAAAAGGCCGCAATAACGATGCCGAAATTATCCCAGTATTCCAGTAAACAGCAACAGAAAAACTGAGATTATTTAAAAATTTGCTAAAATAAATCGGACACACGGTGACCTTCAGGCTTACACTGATACTCCACAGCTTAAAAAGAAGAAAAGCCACCTCCTTACCCTCACATTAACTCTCTCCCTACTCACAGCTCAGAGACGGACACGCAACCTCCTAACATCGGCCAAGCCAAT
This sequence comes from Climacteris rufus, assembly GCA_013398175.1. Taxonomy (NCBI): domain Eukaryota; kingdom Metazoa; phylum Chordata; class Aves; order Passeriformes; family Climacteridae; genus Climacteris; species Climacteris rufus. The sequence goes on along the minus strand of VZRZ01002431.1, from coordinate 4,866,123 downwards.
GCAGAGACTGTAGAGAGAAAGTCTGGAAATGGACTACGGGCTCGGGCAGCGAACGCAGGGGTAGTAAAGGAGCTCCTCCCAGAGGGGAAGGGGTGCGAAGGCGAAAGCGGGGATGCGGCGCAGCCCGGGCAGGGCAGGGCCGGGCCGGGCCGAGCGGCGGTTCCAGGTGCGGGTCCCGGCGGGCAGCACGCCGTCCTGCGGCCACGCAGCCCTGCCGGAGCCCGGGAGGCATTCGGAAGAGCATTGCCAGCAG
>VZRZ01002431.1:4835424-4865330 GCA_013398175.1 Climacteris rufus | reverse complement strand
GCTGCGCGGGGCGGGCGGAGGGGCCGGGGCGGCCCCGCGGGGCGGGAGCGATTCTTGTGCCGTCGGGGCAGCCGCACCCCGGAGCCTTTCACCTTGGGGTGTTCGGGGAAGTGTTCGTTTCCCCGCGCAGACGGGCGGCTCTGGGCTGTACATACAGCAGGATCCGTGCCAGCGCCACTGGCCTTCCCGGGAAACTACCGGTCACGCTCCCAGGGCCCACCCGCCTCCCGACGTGACACACGGAACGGAGAGGCCCTTCAGCTGGGGCTCGCCGCGGAGACCCGCCCTGCAGCCGGCCGCTTTTGTGCAGATGGCGCTTGCCGGGCACCCCCGGAGCCCTTTCCCTGCCCACAGGGAACAGCGGCCGCCGAGCGCGGGGCGGTGACGCAGTGCCCAGCATCGCTCCGCACGGTGCTCGCCCTGCGCCGCTGCCACCGAACACACAGCAGCTCGCATGCTCTGCTGCTGCTGCTGCTACCCGAAAGCCACAGACACACAGGGACACCCAGCAGCACGGCTGTCCCGCAGACACACAGGGACTCCGCAGGACGAGTGGCCGGCCCATCGCTCGTCTGGCAGTTGTGACAAGATTTGGTGACTCCTGCAGACAAGTTCACAGACTTTCCATTTGCCTGAGCTCCGTTTTTACCTTCCAGTCACCGCCCACAGACGTTCCGCATAAGAAGGCAGTGTATCTCAGCGCAAGAGAAGCAATAACCCTCAGAAACTTCTCCTAGATAGTGCTGTCTGACCATAAATCATACCTGGAGAACGTAGTCACACGACTGTTGTGTAGCAGCCACTGCACAGCTCTGCAGCAGGAATCGCCGAGTCACCAGTGCAGGCCATTACTGGGCCAAGGAACTCCACGATGGCCATTTCTAAAATTCATATCTCTTCCCTGCTTGCTTGGATTATCACATGATCAAAATTCCTCTAGAAAGTAAAAATAATTTGAAAATACAAATTATGCAGCAAGGCCCAACATAATGCCAGTCAGCTTGTTATATCAAAAGATAAGCAACTCATTTTTGTGTGTGTGTGCAAGTCCAATGCTTTCACATCAAAAGACCCAAGAGATGTTTGATATTTTTAAATAAGACAATTTGGCATTCCACAGACAGATATGTATTGATGAATCAATAAGGAAAGCCACATACTGAGAAAATAAATAGCAATAGGAAAAGAAACCTAGTGTGTCTTATTGTGCTTGAAAACATACATTAAGAATAAATAGAGATCTGATTAAGTAAAAAGAGACTGCAGCATAAGTTGCTCAATATTTAAAGACATGCATTTATTATTCATACCAGTAGTATAAATTCATTCTGAATAAAAGTTAGTTGCTTATAGGAGACATCAGCATTCTGCCTTTTCCTTTAAAGACTAATATTTTATTAATGGTTTGGCTTTATTTTTAGCAATCCAGGAAAGCAATTACTGCCCCACCCTGAGCAAAACCAGCAATGAATCACTTGCTTTGTGAGACAAAGCAGAGACATAATCTGAGACCGCCAACAGCACACAAACTCCTCTCCGTTACTGTTCCAGGCTTCTGCAGCAACAGCCTCTGCCTGCCAGTGTTTTTCACTTTCACTCTCCCCCCACCCCTCCCACGCTCTTCTAGTACACGTTCAACACTAAAGCACCTTATTCCCTAATAAATAACGAGGGATGTGGAAAAGGTTCTGTTAAAGAGCAAGGAGAAACTGAAATAAAAAACAACCCCATGCAGATCCTCTACTTATTTATTCTTCTGAATTTTAATTTGGTTGATAATAATTTTTTTCCTCATTTTTCCTTTTGTTGCAGTTTTTGTTGCCTTAGCATGGGGTTTTGTTGTTGTTTTTGTTGTTGAGGGGCGGGGTTATCCTCAAGGAATAAGATATTTTTTATGTTCCTGATAAATTTACAAACCATCAGGTGTCCTGACACACTGAAATAGGTTAATTAATAGGCTTCATTCCTTGCAGGAGATAACTCCAAGAAAGGGAGGGGCAATCACACAATCAAATCCTGACCTGTAAGCAAAACTCAACAATAAATGCAAAACTCACTGAGAAACTCAAAGAGATACGCCCAGTGTTCCAAATCACTTATGCAGAACAATAGGTTTGAGTGATTGGTGCAACAATTCTTAGCTGAAATAAATATGAGAACAGCTACTCACTTTGGCTGTGTTGTTGACATTTCTGCTCATGGTGCAGTCTGTAGCAGTTACTGTGTCAAATGCACGCATGGCACTTAGTTTTAGATGTTACAAATTTTTAAATTATCTCCAGTTTTTTGTAAGAAGTTGAATGATGATTACATCTCTCAGAAAACTCAGTGCCTTTTACACCAAGGGAATTACATTGCAGAGCAACAGACCTCCAAGACTTTACTTGCCTTGCTGAAAAGAATTTGGTTGCCTCCACGACACTGTTTCTCTCATTGTAAAGCTTGTGAGGGACACAGGATGTTGAGCGGTGTTTTTATGGCCTTGTCTCTCACTGAAGTCACTCCAGGTTTAAGTCTAAATGACGTAAATAACATCTTGGTGGGAACAAAGCAAAGCTGAGCCATGGAGGAGGAACATGCAAAGGGCTGTGCCCAAGTGTTTTGTACTAGTTCAGAAAGAGGCTTGGAGAGGGGGAATGGAAAACAGCTTCCGCCCAGCCAAATCGCTGCCTGAGAAAAAAATGTACTACCCTGACTCCAGGACCTTTCACATTATTTTTACAGTGTCCTTTCTGTCCTCAGAGTATTCTGATGATAGTCTTTACTGTAAACTGCTCTGATGCCAGCTCTAAACCTGAGAACATCTCTACAGTAACAACACGTTGTTGGCCATTTGCTTTTGAGGGACTAAGTTTTCTTCAATAAACAATGCTAAAATCTTAATGATATTTACTGCCATACCAATCTGCACTTCAATCAATTTCTCCCTGAAAGTAGGTCTTCCTTGAGCTCACCTCTCTTTCTAGGGTGCCTGTTTGCAGCAGGGCTTTACAAGCACGGCAAGTGATGGCAGGCCATTTGCAAACCAGGCTGGAGGGGTTTCAGGTGCTGTAAGCTGAGCTCCTGCCCCAAATGGCTCGGGCTTTGATGAAGCTTCAGCCGGGTCAGGCCGGCTGAGCTCTGACACGGAGCGTGCCTTGGCTCCGGAGGCCCAATGGCACCAAACCCTCTGGGTGGGAAGGACGGCTGACGGTTCTTTAAACTTCTGGAAGCTGAGGGAAGGACGGTGGTGCTGAGTGACAAGACGAGGCTGAGCTGGCCAGGGGGTCCCGCAGCACACGGCGGCTGTGGCGCTTGGCTCCTGGTGCGATGGCAGCGACCCCCGAGCGAGCTGGGGACCAGCCGCCGCCCACCCTTACAGAGTGTGGGGTGGCCCCAGTTTTATCCTCGGGACACACAGGAATGAAGGGCGAAGCGCCGGCCGAACACGGGCGCTCTGTCCCGCGCCTCGCTGAGCGATCCATTCCCTGCAATTCCCGGGGCGCTGCCTCCCGGCAGCGGAGGGCAGGCTCTGCCGGGCGGCACGCACTGAGCTGGGGCTGCTGAGGCAGCCCGCACTCTGGAAAGGAGACAGGGACAGAGGGGGCAGCTCAGGCTCTTGTCACCGTCTCTCAAAGCAGACTGGCAGTGCTGTATTACGCTGAGTGCTCCTGCACTACCCGGCAGCACATCCCATGGGGAAGAGGACAACACAGATGGAGTTGACCTAAAACCGATGGATCTGTGATCAGCTGGAGCATAACCGGAGAAATCTGACACCGCTGGTTACCTGGGAGGAGAGGCTTATCGTGATAGGGCAAACCTGTTATAAAGCCTACAAGAAGTGATTTATCCACAGATACATTTTGACAGCTATCATGCTAACAAGTATAAAAGCAGTGAATGAATTACTTTTTCTGCCTACATGAGTTCGTTGGAAAACTGCGTAGTCCACACCCTTACAGGGCATGTGGAAAGTAATCAACCTTTGCTACCGTCTGTGAATCATCCAATCCTTTAAGAGTTGCATTTTCATTTGAATATAAGGTTATAGAACACACACACACACAAAACGGTCTTTGGTGGATTTTTCCTCTTTCACAGAAATTTTACTGTGTATATGTACAGTCATGTTCTAGTTACTTGCCAGGTGCTCAGTGCAGGACTCATCGCAGCAGAGCTGATGATAATGGTTTTTGTAATTAGATCTGCCTAATCACCACCAGCAAAATGTCTTATTTTAGTAATACCTTATTTCCTTGATTCATTTTTATTTACTTATATTTTAGGTTCTAGTCCAGAAATTTGTGTCAACCTGAACATTTTTTTCAGAAGTTTTGATTAAAATGTTCAGTGCTTTAGAAGGGAAAAATGCTGTTTGCCCAAGTGAAATAGTTCTTACAATGATTTAACTGAGACAGCTCTGTGCATTTCATGTTGAGGTGGGTATTTCAGACATCACATGAAAGAATTGCCCTTTCGCTGTCTAGTAAAACCCACCCAAGTCAACCTATAAACTTCAGAATGATCTCCCATTGTACAGTTTGGCAATTGATTTCTGTTAAGGTTGTGCTGATGAGGAGCATGTTTAATCTCTGCACTTAAGGTAATTGGTCTAAGCCATCTCCTAGGAGCAACTGTGCAGCCTGCATCCCACAGCTGAAAAAGTGGAATGAGATTTCCTATGATTTTAACCCCGTATTGTAAGTTTGACTGTGGTTCTGAGAAGAAAATCTCTACAGCTAACCATTCAGGAGCATAAGAACCCTAAATGCCTCCTGTGTGCAGGAGCAAAGAACAGAAAAGGGTGTAAAAACCAAAGGCATGACAGACAGAAGCACAAGTGAGTACTAATACAAGGGGATAATGAACTGTGACAGGAATGAGGGCAAAGGTGTCTGCTGACAAGAATGAAGAAATCAGGGCTTTACTACAGGTTTACCTGCAGCAATTAATTTCACTTCTCTTTAAGACTTTGTCCTTCTGCAAAAGGAAGTAATGACATTGACCTCTTTTGTACAGCCCAGCACAAAGCGAACATTGAAAAAAAATTGTCCTGCTTTCCAACCCTTACATAACTACGACTTTAATTTTTTAATGTCACATTGAAAAACTTGCATACCCAGGTGTAAAACTAACAGAGCATGTAACAGAAAGACAGAGAAGATACTGCTTAAAAAATCTACACAGACTAAAATTCTCCACATTCAAAGGTGACAAGATAGGTACAATAAGTGTGACCTATCACAGTCTAAAGAGGCCATATTATTTGTATACAACCAAACCACCTGGAGAAATCATGCACCATTCTAACACAAAACTAAACAACTTTTTAGCTGTCCTTTTTCTGTTTGGAAAGAAGATGTGTCTAAGCATACCTATTTCATACCCTGAGAACACATTCACCACATTTTAAAAAATTTCTCCTACGCTATGGCTTGGAGAGAGATTTGTCTGACACTACTGCCTACTAAGTAGAAGTAGTTATTGCTAGAAATTGCTGGCTTTCAGATACAATATGCTGCAGAGACTTGAAAAGCCTGTGCTGGGGAAAATGGATAGTGTGTAGTTGCAGATGGGCTCACAGATGCAGGTTGTGGAAAATTTCAGTGTCATTCACTTCATCAGTGTCAGTTACAACCAGAATCGAAGATAGATCTTTAGGACAAAGATCTGCAAGTAATGATCCACAAAATACATATTTCTAAAAAATGTCCCTAAGGGCTGTCAGCCAAACTGACCTCTGTCTCTCAATGGGCATTCACAGCAGGACATGGGCCAATGATTCAATTAACCCAGCAACAGATTAAGGAAGTAATAAACATTAAGAGGCTAGCTAGGACATATATACAGAAATAGCATGTGGTTCATTGATCATAAGGAGTGATCACAAGGAAGGAGTCCTTTCAGAGAGAGAAGCGAGCCTTTGCTCCATTTTTGTCATGTAGAGATGAAGTTTTCCAGAAGGATGTTTTCAGACCCAGGATGAAAGTTTCCAGGCAACTCACATGACTCCAACAGAAAATATAACCTTAGAAATAGAATATAACAAGGAACTACAGTCCAATTCAATAAATTTTTAGATACATTTAAACTTTGTATTTCCAGCTGTATTTTGAACAAAACTTAGGTACACACTGCATATTTAAGTTTAGGAATGTAGTAAAAATTGGTCTTTTGACACAAGTTGATTTTTTTTCTGAAACATCTTCCAATATTTTAGAAAATTATTGGAACATATAAACCATACTGTTCTATAGTGGTTGTCTACAAATGTATTATCCGGGTGAACATCAAGAGCTTAGCAGCGCTTCTTCACTGACACTGAGCCTGCAGTATCACAGTCATCCAGTATGTTCAAGGTTCTCCTTGTGAGAATCCACACACTTTTGTCTGACAGGCCCCATGAAACTGAGAAATAGAATTGGTTTTGATGCTTCAGTTAATGGACTTTGTGCACTTCAGAAGTTGAGAAACTCAGAAACTTTCCTTTCTACTGTGTATTTGCACTAAGTCCGGCTTCTCAGGTCTTCAGTGCCATGTGCCAAACTGCTTTAAGTTATCCCAACTTAGGTATCCCTGTGAAAGGACTAAAAAAAAAGTCTTATTTTAATTCAACACTTCCATTTTTCTTGCAGACAGGCTTGGAGATTCAACCAAGCCACAGTACTTATAGTTCTGAGTCAGGCTTTAACTGTTGTGCTTTCTTTATCAGTACAGATTTTCCTTATTTCTCCTGGTAATAGGGACAAAATTTTAAGCTTTTTATGACTGTAATAGAAAGCTACTAATTAGAATAACCTACATATATTAATTCCTTCAGAAAAAAAATGTATTATAATGTACCAAGGTTGCAAGTAATAGCAATAATAGAGATTTGGCTATGCAGGAAGTCTCACGGTTGGTGTTTGCAATCCTGCATTTCCAGTGTAATTAAATCACTAGCTACCCAAAAGTCATCCTTCAATATGCTAGATTCACCAAGATTAGATATTCGTAGGAGAAGGCTGTAATGAGATCAGAAGATAATAATATAAGATTCATTATACAGAACACTAAAATAGAAGCTAGAGAATGACAAAGATAAAGCTTGCAAGATGCTTTACATGGAGATCTCTGTCCTGTTTAGGTATAGAAAATAGCTCCATCAAACAGCAGCCTAACATGCCTCAGCTTGATGGCATCATCATCCGGGGTTATGCCATCACTGAAAATTCACCCAGCAGCAGCAAATGGAAACATCTGCACTTTGGAAGTGTGAACAAAGTGGATTTTTCAAACACTCTTAAACCAAGAAGGGCCGAATAATCTACCCTTTGAAAGTCAAACACTGTGATACCCAATGTTTTTGACGCTGTCTCGGGTTATGAAAAACAAGTAACAAATTCAAAACAAAAATCCTAAAATAAAGATGATCTTTGCATTAATCAAATGCAGTTTCAGGCTGTATATCCATCAACCCAGTCCAGGATGACTGATTCAGTGAACTGCTGAATGTTGTGCCATTATATGGCAGTTAACATTTGTTCAGAACTATAGCATAAGATTAGCTGCACTAAGTGCCAAATATAACATGAGTCATATTGTGTAGGACTTCACTCCATCCTGGGGTAACTCAGCTGAGCTGTGGTCATTCCCAGCAGGGGGACATTCTGTTCCAGGCTTTTATCCCTCCAGCACCATTTTTAATATACTTGGCAGCTTTCTTCTGACAAGTTGCAGTGACAGTAGTGTGAACTGTTGCTGTGCATGCTTTCTGATACATCTGCCTCCCTGGCCTTTCTCTGCAGTATCCAACATGCCAATGAATCCCCAGCCTTGCCTTCTCCATGCTTCTACAGCTGGCACTGTCAGCAGCTCCCAGCTCATCATTGAACTGGTTTATGTAGACTGCAGGATGCATGGGACCAAGAACAATTCCATACATGTTATTTCTCTTTGTTGCAGGCACAAATAGCTTCATTAGTAATGTGTTTATTTTCTTTTATTGTAGTTCTGATTTCTTACAGCTCAGGGAATTTATATATTAGGAGACTGATTTTAAGATATTCTCACTGTTTTAAATAAGATGTCTGAGAAGCCAGGGCAGTATAATAGACTTGTCTGATTAAGACCATTGCAATCTTTGGTATGCCTGGGACTACTTCTGTGCTTTCATTTTCCAAGGGGATGAATCTCAGATGTACTTTGAAATCCTCAGAGCAGGATACAGATGTTCAAGTGACAAAAGCCAGTGCTCAGTAATCTTAATGCACAAGTATACTTCTTTTGGCAGGATCCTGGCAGTCAAGCTGTTATTCCGATCTGCTGTCCGTCTGCTTTCCATTAATCACTTCTGGCAGTAGAAAAGGCCTTCCAAAGATCTTTCACCTTTGGCCTATACTCAGACAGCAAAAAGGATGCAGCAGCACACAAGGTTTGTGCCAGAAGGAATCTTCAGCCTGAGAGCACGATTCTGAGGTTTTTGCCATGAGATTCCCCACAGGTCTGTCCTGGAAAAACAACCTTGTCAGCCACACCCCATCTTAGGTTTCTTTATCTAAATAGAGTGTTAGTCCTCAGTTACCCTGCCTGTGTTTGTAGCTAGCTGACAAGTTAGTTCATGCCTAGCACAGGTCTGGCAGGATGATGATTAGAAGATGAATAATGCGGTAAAAGTTTTTTTTAAGACTTCTGTGATTGAAGGAAAAAAGGAGGACAAGGAATAAAGAAAATATGGATCTGAATGCAAGTCAACTTCAACCTTTTCTTTCCTGTGCTCGGGAATATTAATGTACAAAAATCCTTAGACAGAACTAAACTCCTCCTAGTGATTGAAAACAGAAAAAACCTTCAAGAACACCATGTATTACTAACAATTAAGATAAAATCTGTAAGAAAGTCAGCACACTTAAGGGACCCAAAATACCTTTATTTTACCCCTGATAAATGCCTTCAGAAACACTGATGAATTTATATCTCCAGTTAAGCTCCTTCATTTGTTACCAAGGGAAGTAAGAAATCCACCTTTCTAAGCCAGCAACTTACTTAACTGTCTGAGAATGAATTCTCACAGTCATTAGACTGGAGTTTGAGATACCAGGGATCTGCATCCCAAGCACCTGCTGCCTCAGGATCCAAATGGGTTTAAATTCCCACACCTTGCACATCTGCAGACTGGGGGCCAGTGCCTCTTAAGAGCTGAAACAAGAATGATATTGATAATGATATGTGCGTTTAGTCCTATGTGGGGGATTTCTTAAGATTAAGTCAAAGAGCAGCAACAGATCCTTAATGTTTATGCAACTCTAGGTGTAAACTCTTCCTGCATCTGACGTGGTAGCATTTATTAGCATTGGATTAGCTGGCATTGAACTTTGAACACCTAGGCAAAATGTGAAAAAAGGTAAGTTCAGGCTGCTGTCTTCTTATGGATGATGTGCTCACCACCATGTGCTGGCAGGGAAGATCCCGTGGCTTCCTGTGGTGCTGCAGTGATCTGGGCTATTCTGTCATTCATTGCAAGTTCTCCCATGCCACAGGAAAAGCAGAGGAGGGATTTGTACTTACAAATAGTCTGTGGAAAACCAAGGGCAAATCAGTAGCCATCAGATGATAAAGTCCACTTCCCCTCTGGAAAGCCGAAGTGAAAATGACACAGGTCGTGAACCATCCATCAACCACACCAGCCAGGGCAGGTTTGAAATTAACTCAGGGACGTTTGGATGTGGTAAAGATAATGCCTGAGAAGGAGGCTACTGGTGTAACTGCCCTGTAGGCAACGATTCCTGGAAGGTAATAAATTAATTCTGGCATATAAACCCCAGTCCATTACTGGTCAGTGTGCACACCACATCAGTGCAGCCCTGACTTGGCCATCACACCAGCCTGTCCCTGCTTCCCAAATCCCCATCTGAATCATCAGCACAGCATTTCTGCAGTGCCGGGACAGATGGCACCCGAGTGGTTTTTCATGTTCCAGCTTCCAGAAGCAGACACCAGCCTTCTGCTAAAGCTCTGGATTTCACTTACTGCAACCCACAACACAGCTTGGGGAAGCAGCCCGGTTGAGAGAAAACCGGAAAACCAGCCAGGAGACCACCTTTGTGAAGGAGTGTGCTCGAGAGCAGCCAGAGACCTTCAGCAAGGGCTGCCTTTAGCAGAGCCTGCTGCAAACCACTCTCCTTTTTCCTCTGCTATCTCCTCTTGATCATTTCACAGAGCCTGCAGCAGGGCAGATGCTTTTCTAGGTATTTCCAGACTGACAGCTTGCACCTGTCACATGTGGAGCTGTTACCTCCCTTGGCATTAGCCAGGGGGACTATTTTCAGTTGGCAGGGCTGAAACAGAGGTAGAGCCTTTGGCCAAGTTCACTGCAACCTTGTTACCCACAGATTGAATCACTTTTTGGCACCCTCATTAAAGCACTTGCAAACAAACTTTGCTTTCCTCTTGAGGAACGCTGGTACCAGTGAGCAGTGCCCCGCAGCACTGTTTGCTGGTGGGAGCAGGAGAGCACACCTTGAAATCATTCATCAGGAAACTCTGAACTGGGAAACATCCCCTAGAGCCTAGTCAGCATCTCACAAGAGAAGGCAGAGCTTGCTAAGATACAGTGGCACCCACTGGGAAGCAAAATAAGGACTACAAGAATCCAGACCTATTTTGGGCACTGACTACAGTTTAGTTTGGCCAGAGCCTGGTCCAATGCAAAATAATATTTGTGGTTTTACAGGAGCTGAAACTCCTGCTTTTTGCTTTTATTGCCACCTTCTCTCTCTCTACATAACTTGGGCTTGTTTGTAGGTCAGACTGCAACTTGGAGCAAACAATTCAAGTGTGCCTCTGAAAGGCCCCTTGGAGCACAGCGCTGCCACAAACCTGCTCCTCCAGCAGGACCTGCTCCCTTTGCTTTCTGCTGTAACATGAAGGGCAGCTTGGTTCTTACCTTGGAGCACAGGAAGATGGGCACAACATCACTCTATTTCTGGCAGAAGCATGCACAGAACAGTTTTTGTGATGTGTCATGGGTTTTATGCCTATGTAAACACCAGTCATATCAGGTTGTTGTTCTGTACAGATTCAGTAGTACAAGCCTCCCCACAATACTAAAAAAACCCACCAAGGAATCTTTTTTAAAGTGCCATTAGGATAGGTAAGTCTTATCTATTTAGCTTTGCCAAAAATACCCCACAAACCCCTAACATTATGATATGACTTAAAAAACTCTGGGACGGGCCTTTGTGATGAGACTTTTAATGAAGTTGCAAAAGCCAGAAAAATTGCAGGTTAATTTTATCAGCCCCTTTCCAGTGCTTCCAATCGCACATCAGAGAGATTCCCTTAGTGGACACAGTCACCTCTTGATTATTTTTTGGTAATCCCCACAAGCTTCATTCTCCACCGTCCTTCACAGTATTTGTGAAATGAATTGCTATTCCCTACATTGCCTAAGGACCCTTCTTCAGTGCTACTGTAAGAAAAGCAAACTTACTGACTGCTGTTGTCTCTCTTCCTCTCTGGCCCTTTCTTTTTAGGGCCATCAGTGTCCAGTTATAGCATTTGAGAATCTATCAGTGATCGAGAGACACAGACTCAGTTTTGATGACTGCATCCAGCAGTGAGGGGGAAAAACACTGAATCGTTCTTTTATAATTAAATTGAATGATGAATCCTTGTTTGAAAAGCATTCCTTATCTCTTTCAAACTGATCTTGCATGCTGTGGTACACTAGGTACTAGAACTTGAAAAGAACTTTTTAAGAAACTAATGACACTATTAGAAAAAACCAAAGGTGTTACCAAATTGGCTGACAGTATTTTGCACAAGTCAAATGATTTCTATGAACAGTCCAGTGAGTACCTATCCTAATATCAAACTTCAGTACAATTTTGACAGCAACAGGAATTTAGTATTTGGCAGCTGTTTAACAATTCAGGGAGAACCAGTAATTTTACCAGAATTTGTCACAGGTGAGTGCCAAAATAAAAAGCAAACCCCTTAAAGGTAGCTGCAGACCTAAGACCACAGCTGTAAACCTTTAATTCCTACATCACCCAGAGCAGTTATGTCTCCAGAAATGAGCTGAAGTATATGCACCTACTTGTAAAAGATTCCCACGATATGTGTCAATTATATTTTGTCAGCATTCCTCACTTCCATACTGGAGGAAGACCTCACAACACCATCACATCTATGCTCAGGAACACTTTCATGGTCACAACGCTAGCAGAGACAATGAGCCATTGTTTTACATATAAAATAAACCAAGCATTTGTCATCTTTCAAATATTTTATTTTAGTATTTTTAAATATGTTTTAACACAACAAAGATATAAAACAATATATTAATTCAATCTGAGTTTAGAATCAAAACAATATTTACTTATTTACAGTACTCTAAACTTCACTGGCATACCTTCTAGCCATTAAATAATACTATTTTCTCAGTCAGAACAAAACTGAAGTAATTGTTCAGTGTGAAAAGCCATGTTTCTACATCCCTATTACGTTAAGTACCATGTACAATGCAGCTTGTGGGTTTTTAAATTTGACAAATTTCTCCTGTTTGACAAAACTGAACAGAAAGAGCAAAACTAAGTTACAGTTTGTCTTTCTAACTGCACAGTCACAGAGCTAATAGGTCATGTAATTGTGCTCCACATTTATCATCTTAAGTTCTTACACACCCATTACAAACTGGTTTTTTAAATGTGCATGTCACTGAATGATGTACATAATACTCACTGCAAATTTGTTAGGATACAAATGGTAAGTATGCAGGATACTGCTATATGGAAAGCTCAGTGTTCACAATACCATAGTGTTTGAGGGGTTGTGAGGGGGTTTTTGGTGTTTTTCATATAATGAACAAGACATCAGTAGGTTCACTCCAAAGGACCTTTTTTCCCCAGACATACTGTTTCAATTAGAATAGTAACAAGGTCAAAGATAGATCAGAATTTTATAAATCAGTGCTGTATCAATTAACCCTTGATTGCTGAAGTCTACATGCACAAAACTATTCAGAGGGTAAACGGTCTCGCTGCTAGGACTTCAGTCAAATATCCTTTCATCTTGGCAAGACTATGGTGGGTTTTGTAGTTGCAGGTCAAATTTCTAAAAAGGTGCCCTAGATTATTAAAAAAAAAGTCTGTTGATTACTGCAAATTCTACCTAACTCTTCAGCAGAAACTACACAGACAGGATGAAAAACTATCATAGTTATTCTGTTACTTTTGTTATACTCCAGGTCCATAAAACCTACTGTTGGGGTTTTTTTTCTGTTACTTTGATGCTTGAAGACCAAATAGGCTTTCATACATCAGAAAACTAGCAAAATAGTCATAGACAAGTATAGCACTGTATAGCACTGAGTATGCAAGCACTGGTTAAAAAAACAAGGAGGTATTAATTGCTGCAAAAGACTTGCACCAATCTGAGTTCAGCTCTTTCCTCTTTCTCTTAAACTCTCTTTCTGGCACTACGTAAGACACAGTTGTACAGAAAAGATTATAGGAATCTGTGCTTTTATCCTCCTTGAAGGGTTTCAGTAATTCTAAATTACCTTCCATCCTTGCTTCCAAAAATAACTTATTTTTCCAAATCATTTAGCTGACCCTTGCTTCTTAAAGCAGGTAACTATCAAGGTTTTATTTAAGGGATTTTTTTTTTTAGATTTCTTCTCTCAGAACCCAGTTAAGTAGTAACTTCTTTGAAATTCTAATGAATGTTTTCTTCTACAGTAGATAGGGGAGGAGACATCAGAGAAAACCAAAAAGGAAGTGACATTACCTATTCCCATTATGGTAGCAGTATACCACACACAGCATGCACTTGGCCTGATCCAAGAAAATGCTTAAACTAAAATGGTAACACTCATGGAAGCCAAGAGTATTTAGTAATTTGCTTGAAGTTAAGCACCCAAGTCAAGCAGTGCACTTATGGGATCCAATTCTTGCTAGTCTTGGACATTTAAATTCTTCAGGCCTATCTACATTTCTGTATCAACACTTTATCTCAATGTTATCATGTTTGTCACAGGACATGAAGATAATTAGCACAGATGGAAGCTTTCTGTAGCATTGTTCAAGATCAGTTAGAGGGACCTTGCTTAAAGATCCTTTCAGAAGTTTTGTCAGTGTAATCAGAACTTGCTAAAAAACACATTATGAAAGTCTAATTCTGTGCAGGTGTAATGTCATAACCCATTTAAGGAATTTTTCAGAAACAAAAAACTAAAGGAAGAAAGTTTATGAAAGTGGTTTTAAGAAACTGGGTCATAAGGTAAAACAAAACAAAGAAAAAGGATCGGGGAAGAGCCTGTGTGTCTATCACTTGCAGGTATGTGCATACATATCCCCAATTAATGAGGAAGAGGTCAACTCTATTGCCAAGTCTCAAATATTACTAAATTTGCTAAGTGAGCAAAAAAATAGTGACCCTTCCCTTCTTTTGTATATATGGTTATTAATTTAAGACTTTTCTACTTGGTTAATTTGGGCACTTTGTAGTACTAATGTTGTTAAGACACTTGCACTTGCTGACATTACACAGCAATTCATTAATTACTCCAAATTCAGATTATGTGGGCACTCAGACCACAGAAGACAATTTAGCACAAAAGAGGTGCAACATGTTAAAGGAGAGCAAAAAGGCTGGTGTGTGAACATAAAGGAAGACACCCCTGAACATACTTAGCACTAAATCCAAGGCCCAATGGTGCTCTGCTGCCTTTACTTAAAAGAAGCAGCAAAATGCTTTTAAAACATTGACTCTTTCATAAGAAGGTACAAAATTTTAAGCCTGTCAGTTACTTGCAACTTGTTTCCATCTAATTAACAATCCCAACTTTACAAATTGACCTGTGCTCTTTTGCATGTGAGATCAGATTTTTCTGCCTTCTATCAATTTCAAGGTTTCCTCTTGCATGTTTGCAGACAGGCAAAGTGAACCTCCAAAATAGCAGAGGACAATTAGCCTGACAATGTTTTAATCCAAACCAATGCTAACAAAACCAACCTTTTTATATTACTTATCCTGGACTCAAATATTTAGCATCAAGGGAAACAGCAAAAAAGAAAAAGCTACCTTTAAAAAACAATGACAGGCAAGGCTGATTTATAATATGATTTACTTAACAGAATTTGAAAAATTAAATTAGAACAAAGAGAATATCCTTACGTTTCAAAGTATATGAACTCCATTAAAAAAAATAAAAATACTGAAATGATAACTTTGCTTTATGTAAACATTGTTACACTGGGCTGTACTTGAAAATTCTCCCGCATATCTAAGTTGTAAAATAATATTTCAGTTTAGACAGTTATGCCAGTTAGCACTCATATGGTTATTTTCAGAATCAACCGCTTTGCAAGTTTAATTGCATACCTCTCCATATAACTCAGATTACAACCCTGCATATCCTGAGAACAGATGTTTCCTAGAGTTTAGAAAAATAGCATTCATAACCATGTGCACTGCAAAGTCAAATATAAATTAACAAATAGAGCTCTTTCATTATAAAGTCTCAAGAGGAATGTTCAAATTGCCTTTCTGAAATCAGAAAGTTAAGAGCAGCAAATGGCAAGTCTTGAAATATTTCAGAGTATTTTCTCCTTTTTTCTTAAGTGTAATAAGTATACTCCCCCAATTTGGATGGCAAGAGCCATCAGGCTGTGGTAGATTGAACAATATAGTATTAAACCTACAATTTTGCTAAAAAATTGGAATGTTACAAATATAAAAATCTCTGGAATAGTACAATGTGCATGTGCTCAATACAGTTGGCAGAGATACTCCAAGATGCACAATTCCTCTGTGGAATAGGAGCTAAATGAAGTTACAAAAGTAATATACTACGAAGAGTGTTAAGGTAGTCAAGTTAGTACAATCAAGGTTTATAAAAGGAACACAATACAGCAAGGAGTAGCCCACAGTAGGTTACAAGCCTCCAAATACAAAACCTTGCAAATTCCAAATGGATTCATTTCCATGCACACACAAGTACATTGTGCCCATTAAGTCAGCTTGTACCAAGCTGGAAATGCTTTGTGCTTTCTAAAGCTGACTGACATTACCTTTGCACATATTATCTATTCTGAAGTTGCAATAATCAAATTAAAAGGTCTATACCATTGTTATGATTTATACCTTGTACCTATCACTTTTCCTTTAGCACAGATCTAATTCCAAGGCTCTACAGACAGCATTAATATTGTCCCCTTACAGTCCACTGCCTAAGAGATCACCAACCCTTGTGTGACCCTTGCTTATGCATTATGGACTTGGAGTGTTGGTTTGGGGTTTTGGGGGATGTTTTGTTGTGGGTTGTGGTTTGGGGTTTTTTTAACAAGCAAACCTCAACTGTTTATGGTACTTTTATCTTGTAGTGTAGTAAATGAGCAACTTAAGAACTAGTCCCTTCTCATAGTTGTTACAAAAACATATACTGTGTGTGTTTATGTATATAAACAAATATACTGTGCATATATATATATCCAGAGATATTCATCATATTGTTGACACCAGAGTGCTACAACATACATCAATATGAGCACTATTTCCAATACTCACTATTATTACTATTCCTGAAGGGGTTACTACATGCATTTTCCCCATCCATTTACAGGACAGTAAGATACACAAAGACAACTGTTCTGTTTTTCCAATGTTAAAGAGCTGCTCCTGAAAAGCATGCACAGGTTTGGGTATAAAGCAATTAGGACCACATGAAAGTTATTTTGTGGCTTTAAACTCACTAAAGCTAAGTTAAGTTTACTTTCAGTGGATGTTCCACTTACTTTAACTCATTTAAACACAAAAGGGAAAACTTTCAAGTGCTAGAACAACTACATAGACAACTGATAGACTAGACTAAGTAAGTTCTCGTTAAAAAAGATATCATCACTGCACAGCCACAAGGCAGACTTTCATTTTGGCAACCTGTATGCAGGCCATTTACACTGTCATTTATACTTTGAGACTTGTCATTTAACTGTGAAGAGACCCTCTTAGCAAGGAACTATACTGCTTTCTTCATTATGACACAGACTTCCTCAGTCTTTAAGTATACACTGTTTTGAAAATCACATTTATGACTGTTTTAAAAGAAAGGCTTAATGAAGTTCTAATTTTTTAGAACTCAGGTTGCAGATTATTTGGACCTGTAAAAGGTGTGTTATATTCAATACAAGCACATATTTGAAGGTTAAGGTTCCATAGACATTCACACAGAACCTTACCAAGGGTAACAGTATTCTGGTTTATATTCGTGCTTCACTGATAGCCTCTACCCATTCTTGCAATGTTTTCTATTTTCACAAAAAGAAAACAAAACACATCCCTGTAAAGTATGGGAACCCCATTTTATGGCTAAGAATATAAGAAACAAGGCAAGCAGCAGGAGATCACGGAGTGAAAAATGTTACTTGACTTCCCCCTTGTAGCTAGCCTTGTAGGATCTTAGTCATTATGCTTCATAAAACTCTGATCTGACCCACACAGTCTTCAGCCAATTAATCTTTTCAGTATAGTAGGTTTTGAAAAGGGCCAGCAATACTCATTGGGAACAGTACCATTAACATTGCATTCAAAAAAAGAAAACATTGGAAACCATATCCTTGCTCTCCTACTCTGTTGATATGCTCTTGTATTAGCCAATGTATGGTAATACAAAAAGAGTCTCGTAGTGATGTAAAAGGCAATGAAGACATCTATAGAGTAATGTTCATGTGCAGCCAAAATGAAGAAGATTCCAAAGAGATTCAAGACCCAGGACAAGGTGTGCAAGAAGTTCCAGCTCCTTGGCGTATCTAGGAGAAAACAAAGTGATTAACCTTGAATGTTTCAAAAATAAGGCCTAGACATTCCAAGTTTTTATACAGACTTTTCATCCAAAAATGAGATTAATTTACTCTCTTTATTCGGAAATACTGTATACAGGTCCAGCAAATCCAACAAAAATAACCACACAAGTTATATAAGTCTATCACTTCATGACTTCATTTACAAATGCATTTCTGGATTAACAGAACATCCTTAAATGGTTTAGCACTCTTAGCACTCTGCAGAGCAGAATTCTTTGTTCAACTAACTTCTTTTAGTGAAAATCATGCCTTTTCTATGTTATGAGGAGGAAGATGTAATGAAACATACATTACTGTTACTGCAGTCATTCCATCTATCATAGCTGAACTCAAACTAATTATCTTTGCTTGCTTTATTACATATCAAAGCATAACTGGTGTTTACAGAAGGGTACTACTGTTTCATATATTCTCACTCATTATGAGGTTTGGTGTTTGGCTTTACAGATTATACTAAATGTACGGACACCTTGACAGGTATTTTGGCTGACAGGAGTCAGTGGCAAATACCTAGGGAAGTGAATAGTAACAGACAATCCTAAGTGTCTTCCCAAGTATTCCCCAAGTAGCAAGCCAGAAAATCTTTCTAATTCCTTGGCTCATGTGTTCATTGACAAGTGCCCTATTCATCCCCCCATTCAAGGAGGTAGGGGTGCTCCTTTCCTGGCTGTGACTTAAATGTCACAAACCTGAAAAAAGAGCACAGCAATCTGAATTCATATCTGTTTGCTTAAATGTTACACTCTGAACTTTTTGAGGAGGTCAAGGAGCAGACATTCAAGTGTTTACACTCTCACACCCCTGGCTGTACATATTCTTAAGGACATTTGAGTATTGACACTCTGTACTTACATTCTGTGACAAAGAAGTTGAGCATGGTCAGGACGACAGTGTGACCACTGAACATATAATCTCCACACGTATGTACTCCAGTCAGAGTCATTCCAAAGCCACTCCATATTGCAAATGCCCGCTGGAGTTTTGCCCAGACACTGCCATACAACTGAAAAACAGTGACATTAACCTTTAATAAGTTCCAACCTACTGCCCAAACAGTATGTCCTTAAAGTTGGCTGTATTGCACTATGTTTGTTTAATACCATTTATCATGTTGTGTCTTTTATTAAAATGCAGGTTAGCACATTTTTGGATTTCACTGTGGCAGTGAGTCACATTAGTAACTACAATTACTAATTGTATTCATCATACCTCTGATGAATACTGGAATTTCGAGCAAGTATTTTGTTCCAAGTGATTTACCCACAGAGCCTGCCACCTTTTTTTGAATGTGTTCAGCCTCCCTGTGTGTCACTGTCAAGATTTCCATTTGTTCAGCTCAAACCTCTGCTAACTAGAAGTCAGGATGAAACCGTAAGATCCCATGTTCTAAGAACTATCCCTTAGGAGAAGGGTTGAAATAATAATAGTTGGGCTTTTTTTCCAAAACCATGCATCCAACAAGACAAAGAAGGGATTACTTCCCTTTTAGTCTTTCTTCATGAAGTCAGTAGCTTCAGTGCTACACGCTCTTTGATGTATCCTCTCTGGTTTACAGTGTGAAATATTCTGAACACCCTTTCCCAAGTAACTATATACTCTCTGAAGTAACAAGTGCTTCTAAGACCCCTAGGGATGTTTGCCTGTATACAGTAATTAATGCAAGGGCAAGGAAACAGGAGAAAAACACTGTTCTTAAAAAACACACATCTAACACTATGGTCACAACAATCTTAATCATATCTTAAATATTTTTCTTAAAAAGGAAATAGGAAAAATAAGCATTTTAAGTTTTACCTTCCCAGTACACTGCAAGTGCTGTCCTGGCACCGAGAGCGAGGTAACAAACATTGTAATGCAACGTAATAAGAATACTGTCCCCATGAGGCTGCACAGCCTGCGCAGAAGTATAGATCTGGGAAAAGGACACAGGAACTCAAATCAGAAAGTTATCATAAAAACTTTTCACCTCACCCCAATTTAATCCCATTAAGTGACTTCACTGCTACTGAAAGCTTCACAATAATTTTTTTTTTAAATTAAGTAGTACTGTAAAGACACAGTTCCACATGACAGGGTGAAACACTGGAGCAAGCTTACTGTCACCAAAAGGTACAGCTCCACTTCTCTGCACCTACACTTGTACTAGCTTTGGCACTCAAACCTTCTGTTGGCAAATTGATAAAAATCAATGAACCAGTAAAAATTTAACTTAAAATATGCATGCACACAAAAGCATTTTCTATCCCTCTGTGAAAACAACTTACCAGCCTGGCTCAGACATCCTGTGCAAATTCATTATTGTAGCACTTTCTTATATACAAAATTGTTAATACCTACATTCTAAAGGAAACTATAAATATGGTAGAAAAGTAAATTCAGATTACTCCTTTGAAAGAGTCACAAACCATTATTCTTGATTAAATCTTCTCTAATACATTTTAACAAGGACATACTAGGAGTTGACAAGATTCTTACTGAATAGAAATTCTTTATCATTGTAAATTCTTGTTACAGTCTTTTCTCTGCATCAAAGTATCGGTTAATTTGGATTTTATAAACTCTACCTGTGTTTGTGAAGCAGAAGAACCAAGAGCCAAATGTAGCAAAGAATTACACCACATACTTCAGTCATAGCAAAAGCCCATGGTATCCTAGGGACACTAAAAAAAAGGACAAAGCAAGAAAGTTAATACGAAGGCTTAATTTTTTTGCTGATCTCAGTATTGAAAATAAGGGCATATAAAGTTCTAAACTCAAAACTAATTTGCATTCATCTAACAACAGTATAAACTTCAACCAAAAATTCTTTTGTTAGACTGAATGAAATAGAATTTGAAATATATTCAGTTACATTATCTTCTTCACAATAATGTATTTCCAGAAGATATTTTCACAGAATTCACTAAGTCAGAGAAAATCTCTAGTATGCTCTTTTAATTCACATGTGACCAACAGGATGTGTTTCTCTACCATTGTTTCACAACAACCTTTTTCATTGTGACAAAACGTTGCATCATCTCAATTATGCTGCTTGTGCTTGTAAGAATGCCATGTCAACACAATGAATTAAATGCTGCAAAGCCTAAAATCTTAAATACTTGTAATGAATCAGAACTGTACAGAAAAGTTTCAGGGAAAATAAAAATAGTTTTCAAAATTTCAGTGATAATCACTATATGCAAACCTTTCAGCCTTTCTTGTCAAAAGATTTAAGACTTTCTTGCACATGTATGGCACCAGTAACAATTCCCACTTTTCAGTCACCAAAATACATATCAACAGATTCCAAGAGAAGCTGCTCCTCGTAGTTTTGTGCTCCCCAATACAAAGGGGTAGCAAAGCGCTGCTCAAACACGAGCTTTGTAGTAATCCACTCTCATTGTTTTGTGAGCTGCTGCTTTTTGCCCTCCCCCATCCTCCTGCCCACTGAATACCATGGTAGCACCCTGGGAACAAAATCCAGTAATGCCATAGCTCCTGTTCTCCCTCCCCTCTTCCACTCTGCTGGATGTAGTCTGTCCTTGTTGAGTTTTATATAAACTTATAGGGGATTCTACACACTTACTCAAAAGATTAGACTCTTACTGACTTCCTGAGAGCATTAATGAAAATGGAAATTACTGGCAGGAACAGAAAGATCACAAAGACTGTACCTTTAAACAGTTCTCCATGGTGCAAGTGCACTTTCTCAAAGGGAGCATTTATCCTCTATTAAATATGTAGTCGACAACTAGAATCTGACCTTTGCCATTCTGTCTCTTTTTCGCCTGAAGTGAAATAGTTTCTTCAAAAAAATGAGCAGGTACTGCCTAAGTCACAAGAGTGGTTTAATACACAGATACTCCACAGTTAAAAGAGATGGTCTATTCATTCTACTCCGGAGTTTTCCTAGACCATCTTCAGCAAGCTTACAGTGGGGAGAAAACAAAAATATAGTACCAATGCTGTTTTGTTCCCTTTCAATTTCCTTGATCACCCACAGACCACAATATTCCTTCATCCAAAGCTTTTCTAGATCAAGACATGTTAAGCTTCACAGCAGGAACTGGATTTCAGAAAATGCACATGGCTGCATGTCTGTGCCAGCTGACCATCATGCTTTTTACTAGAATGCGAAGATGGACAAACTAATTACTGTGTTGTAATGAGTTTAAGATGTAAACAAAATATACACTGGGTGGAAGGACAGCTCAATTTATTTCCCCCTAAAACTAAATTTCTGCATTTAACTGATGTGCATTTCAATCTTAGCAGAATTTACCACACTCTAATTGCTATTTTGCAGAGGCATCTTCTAGAGCACATGAAACTCTCTTCTAAAGCATATCAGACTTTGAAAACAGAGAAAAGACAGCCTACATTTTAACCACCAAATTACTATTTTGCTTAGAAAGAAAATTTCTTACCTATCTAGAAATATGTCTGGTAGAGGTGGATACGTCTGCATGTCAGGTACTCGCTCGTGTACTATCACCATAACGAAGGATGTAAAGCCAAACACGATGAAGACGTACACACAACTTAAAACTGTCTTCCAGTACTCTGGGTCCAGTCTTCGTGTGGCATGTTTGTTTTTTCCATTTGCATACTGATACTGATCGCCATTCAAGTCAGTCATCAGTCCGTCATAGTCCCGAGGTACTTCACCATTACAAAACCAGTCTGCACCCTGCAGAGAACCAACTGGGCACACGGTGCCAGCGTGACTGTCACTGGTGTAGCCCAGCTCTTCCAGGACGTCAATATGCTGCTTCTGCAGTTTGCGTATGGACAACATGAGCCTCTTGATATCCCCCAGGATTTTGATTTCCAGAGGAGGGGATCGCAAATCATACTCAGTAAGTGTCAGCAGTGTAATTCCATCAAGTCTATGCCTATTGCACAAAACATCCACGTATTCACAGAAGCCTTCTTCCCTCAGCCACTTGGCCACGTTCTTGGTGGTCCAGCGCCGAATGCAAAGCTGGTTATTGGCTGCCATCATCCCTGGCTGTCTGCCACTCTCACTGACCTGCTGCACAGCAGAGAGACACACCACAATGCTTAACACACTTCACTGAAATGCCAGTGTCAAAACTACATTAAGATTCTCTCATTTGCTCCTGAATAGAAATTTAAAAATTCCAAGAAAGAAAATATTTCCTAGATGTATCAAGTACACTTCCCTAATTTTGTTATAAATAAATAAATAAATCCAAGTTTGCTAATTACATAGGGAATGAAAATCAAATACTACTATGTTTAAACACGAGTTTAATCATTAGCCTTTTCCACTGTTTGCAGTCCATCAACTACGCAAGAAAGTACGGCAGCAAACACACAAAACTGAATTACAGCTGCAATAATACATTACAGGTCCAGTACATCCCAGTTTTAAAATACACAGTGAAACTTTGATGGCTTCCAAGTAAGCCTAAGTCTAGATACCTCCAATAGTATTGAGCTGAAGTATCTCAGTTGTATGTTGATGGTACAACCATCATATTTCTATCTTTGCTTGATCTCAGTAATTAAGATAGATGTTCACTGAATTGTGAATCCTTTAATATATTCAGCTTGCAAAAATAACATTACTAGAAATGAAGACCTGGCTTTAACTTCAAAGCATCTTTAAAAGTGATGTGGCAGTAGACGACAGTAACACACCAAAACCAGTAGAGAGGTATTCTCTTCATATAGATTTCTCAATAATTGTGTTCCTGACTCTAGAATATTGCTTGAAGGAAGAAGAGACAGCTCAGCAACATTTTAGTCACACGGTGGTGACACGTCACCAGAACAACAACCAGAAAAAAAGTTAACCACAGGACATTACATGGAATATATGACAAAACTTTGAAAGGCTACCAGTGAAGTGAAAGTACTAAAAAGCTTATGCAATATTTAAGACCCACAGCAGTACAGAATGGATTTGTGCATAATTTATATTTGGTGGCTCATGTACAGCTACCATCTAAGGAACAGATTCAATTTCACAGCTCTTTTGTACTTGAAAAACCAGTCTAATTAACTAGAATGTTTCAATCATGCCAACCAAATCTCAGAAAATACAAGGCAGTACAATACACTAGCACCACATACATCATTCAAGGCTTTCAGAATGAAAGCAAGGAAACAGTGTATTTAATCTATTATTTAGCTTCTGTATATAGTAAACTGGTACTCAAACCCATCATGAATATTCAGCAGAGTTCTACATCTTTTCCAGTGGCACAGCTCTTCCAAAAACAACACCTCTTTCCTTCTCACTTCTTTTTTTGAGGAGATACAGTACAGATTGTGCTCTTAATATAATTATTGGATGCAACTTTTTCTTCTCCCTTTCATCTAATAGAACAACAAACTATACTATACCAGACAAGATTCAGTTTGTCCCACGAGATTTCCCAGCAGTGCAAAAGTAGTATTTTAGAAGAAAAACGAGCACTAAAATCAAACTTAGTCTTCTAAAAGAACTAAGGGCATGATACTTCTGCAGATATTCTCTGAGGACTTGATTGTATATTAACAACATGCACTTATTTAATTGCTTTAATTTCTCAAAACTTCATATACAATCAATATGTATATAAGCTTTAATACGTTGGTTTAAATAGTTGCCAAAAATAAATTTTAAAAACTACCAGAATACCTGCATATACTATATGCTTCCTTCTCCATATAAAAGGGTATTTTCTCATTTTCATGTTATCTTACTATTTTTGAAAGTCTGTCTCAAAACAACTGTAACAATTACTTTGGTCACACAGCTAATGACAAAATTAATTATGACACTTAATTTTCAACTAATCATCAGTTAATGGACATTTTTTGTACTACATATTTTTACCTTACTGCAGGGCTGCTGTTTAATCCCAGGTGGCAATAAGTGTCATGTAGCCACTCGCTCACTCCCACCCACACTGCCCCCAGCCCACTCCCCCCGCAGTGGGATGTGGGGAGAACTGTAAAAAGGTAAACCCAATGCGTTGAGATAGGAACAGTTTCATAATGGTAATAAAGTAAAATATAGTAATAATAACAAAACGAGAGAGGAACAACACCCAAGAAAGACAAGTGATGTGTATTACAACCGCTCACCACCTGCTGCCTTTTGCCCAGCCAGTCCCCCAGCAGTGGTCAAGCCTTCCTGGCCAACCTCCCCTCTCCACTTATATACTGAGCAGGACATTCCATGGTATGGAATATCCCTTTGTCCAGTTCAGGTCACCTGTCCTGGCTGTGCTCTCTCCCAGCTTCTTCTGCACCTCCTCACTGGCAGAGCAGGGGAAACTGAAAACTCCTTGACTTAGGGTCAGCACCACTGAGCAACAACTAAAACAAGAGTGTTATCAACATTATTCTTATACTAAATCAAAAAATCCAACAAAAATAAACAAACTTGAGTTGCTTATCTGAACTTCCAGCTTTCCTTACTCAGAAATACAGATAAAATACTGAAAAAAAACAGTTGTTAATCACAGTGGTTTTTATAACATAGTAATCATCATGAGTTTTCTAAAAGCAGTGAATGTAAACTCACCACCACAAATACACTCAAACTTACTGATATTGTCTTCTAACGAAAGCAACTTCTTAGGACATAGGCAGGAAACTGTCCCCAATCCAAGAGAATTCTATTCATTTGTCACAAGTCAAGTAGCCTCACAGCAGCCCAGTCTTCATTCATCAGGCATTGCCAGAATAAAACCAACCCTTACTAAATGTGCAGTAAAAGTAATCTTACAGCACTGAATGAGCTCACCCATCAAAGGTCACTGTGGGCTGGACCTGTGGGAAAGTCTACATTAACCTCAAGATGCAACTGATAGGACCTGCTCCTGTTTTTAAACACTGTCAATGACAAGACACTTCACCAATTGGAAAAGACAAAGAAATCACCATAAATCACAAATTTAAAACATTATACACAGCCAGTAGCTAATTTAATCACAACAGCAACAGTTAAGTTCAGTTTTGGTGACAAAGAGATTCCTTTAAACCCTGAAACTGCCTTTCCCTTCAAACTGCTCAGTTAGTGACATTTTTGTAGTTTAAAGGGTAAAAAGCACTTTCCCTAATAGTCTTAATACTTGGAATACAATACAATACTGATCCCTGTGTGCAACTGCTCCTGTTAATTTTTGAAGCTGAAGAATGCTACATAACATTTACACCAATAGGCTGCAATGCAAGAGACCAAGTCCCCTAGATACCTGCACCTGTCTTCTGAAAGGAACCAAATCTGGTAACTGCTTTCCCTTCCATATTTCTGGTTTTATTGCTGAAACCAAATAATGGATATCATTATTTAATGATGAATAACACACATGAGTAAGTCCAAGCAAGCACAGACATAAGCGTCAGAGGGCAAAATATACTTTTCACCTGACATCAGCAATGTCTCTAGCTAGTTAGTTGATTATTTTCCTGGTACTGTGACTTACACTTAGCAAGCCTGTCAACAGTATATATTGTGTGTCCCATTTTCTTTCACCAGCCTTTCAATTAACAGCATGAATACAACTGCGTATGAACTGCACATGTATAAGTATTTACTTTTTTAAGAGAAAGATGTTACTTGGTTGGGACATTTTAAGAAATAAGATGCCTCTCAGAGGCTGAGTATACCCTAGCTGTTAGCACAATTTCCTAGATGTATATTTAAACACAGAAAAGTAACCTCTCTGAACATGATTGTCCATGATTCTATCATGTTCCCATATACTGAATTGCTGCCAGTCAACCATTAATTCCCTAATATTCCTAGCTTACAGACTTTGAGACAGTACGTTGAGGTAAAAATGTGGAAAGTTGAATGTGCTTATCACTAGCCAAGGAAATGTAGCATTAACATCACAGTAACATTAGGCTGCAAACTTATTATAGAAACAAAACTTGATTAGAGCAGAGTCAGAGCTGAAGGGTTAAACAACAAAATTAGGTCTGCAGCAGTTAGCAGGGTGCTGACTGATTTTGTTTATTCCAGACACACATGCAAAAATTCTACCAGCACCATCACTGCTTTACCACCTGCCCTCATGTACCTGGGAGAGTCTTGCTGACATGCTCCTTCATTTTTTTCCCCTAGGTTCAATTCCCACCATTCTTGAGAGGAAATTTAGGAGGGATGCTGAAGAACTATCATATCTCAAGTGATTTAACCTACATTTCTGTGTGGAAGGTTTCAAGCTGCCGTTTGAATACAGGCCATTCCAACTCAGCCCTGTTCCCTGGCTCCACATGCCCCACCTCAGGGGAGAAGTTGTTCCGTGCAAAGGCTGCTGCTTTGCCCATGTGGACAAGCCTCATGTTTGAGGCCTTGTTTCCCCAGCACAAAAAATCTATACACAAAAATGTGTGCTGACACAGCCTGCAATACTAAGGCTACTGTCACATACCAACTTAGCAATGCTGTGCTGGAAAAAGAACATACAGCACTGCCTTGTTATGCACCACAAGTCTTGGCTACTCTGCTGACTCTGACTTACATGAGAAGCTTGTCACCTGTTCTTCCTGGAAACTCTAAATTCTTCAGTGCTTATTTAAAGCAAAAAGCATCAAAGATTTCTATATGCCATATAGCCTACAGTGACTTAATCCTTACTTTCTAAATGCCACCAGATATAGTACAGTATCTTGTAAACAGAAGGACAAAGAGAACACTTGCAAAAACAATATATGATCTTCTAAGAGTTTTTAAATACAATGGCTACTACATATAAAATTGATCAAACAGCACAATGTCCACCACGAGACAAAAAAAAAAAAAGGTTATTTTCCTGAAGCAAGAATACAATAATTTCTTGCTGTAAAACTTGCATTCAGTTTTAATTAGTGACTTTGGTATTGTAATGAGATGATCAGCAGAAGCTTAGCTGTACTCAAAGGTCTTAGTGCTATGCATGAAGGTAAGATATCTCAAAACACTAGTTTAGTCTTAGGTTTTAAGCCATCAAGGAAGATGAACTTTTTGAGAACAATTTATTGAAGTGCAGCATGTGGATCAAATATTAGCTCTATATTGTTAACAGAGTCTTTCTGTTGGGACACCTCCCTGAAAGACTGACAGCAGCTGCTACAGAAAGTCCTGAAAGCTAAACATATTTGTCTTAAGAACCACAAAGTACAGTTACATAGTGCATCAAAATTAACAGAATACATACTGCTCCCTGACCTTTACACCTCATTAAGCCCAACAGGTTGTATTATACTCAAGTGAGCACTAAGAGCAGCTTGACTCCTAATGTACTAATCAGCTAACAAAACAAATTTTTATCCTACTGCCATAATTCAAGACACACAAAAATGATTTTTAAACAACTGATCAAGTACTCTACCACTTATCTTAGGGTGTAATTCACAGTATTTCATTAATATTTGTCCAAGTTCTTGAACATTTCACACACTAAATATCAGGTGTCAAGTATTTTTCCTCCAGTTTCAAGTAATAGTATACCCCTCTTGCAACAGAATGTTGGCTGCTTTTTATCCCTATACAACTTAGGAATAACACAAATCAAGTTTCTTTCTCCCCTTTTCTTCCCACACCCTCATCTTACAATGGAAATAGGGGAAGACATGAAAAAACTCCCCATCCAAATGAACACCAGAAAAATATCTGAAGTGGAACTGTGTTTAATATTACTCTCCACAATCATTTACAATCTGATCTTTCTGGTCTAGTCAAAATCTAGTAGCCTTTCTCATTTTAGGTGCATTAAAATAAGTAAGAAATAAAAAACTTCTAAAAGGTATGTGATAATCATACAAACATACATAATGTAATATAGTTAATGGATCTCAACCAGCTCAGTAAGCTGCAAAAGTGAGCTCTGTACAAAGAAAAGTGATAGTACATAACCTGAAAGATTGCAATTCCTAGGCCAACCTATGTTTTTAACACTGTCCTACCAAAATAAACCTCTAATCAGCCAGCAAAAAAGACTATTTAAAACTTTTGTGCTTTACAAATCTACAGAACATTTTCTTCACATCTAAGCAGCATTTACATAATAAAAACCTATAAAACTTCCCAAAGAAATTCCTTCCACTTGGTATGAAAATCACTTTACAACAATCCTGCAGGTTAGTTCCACCGTTCTTCTACATCACAGAATGCAAAGGGAAGAACAAGACAAAGGAATTTCCTTACCTCTGATCTCCAGCAAGAGGCACCCCCTACCAAACAGGAGGGGCATTCAAATGCCAGGAAAAGTCTTCTGAGCTCTTGCCACTCCAGAGCACAGCATGATCAGCTGCTCTGTGGAGGTGGCACAGACACCGTGTCCAGCTGCACGAGGGAGCTCTGTGGAGACAGAGCAGACTTAGCCAAGTGGAATCTTCCATCAA
The DNA here is from genome assembly GCA_013398175.1 of Climacteris rufus. Lineage (NCBI taxonomy): Eukaryota > Metazoa > Chordata > Aves > Passeriformes > Climacteridae > Climacteris > Climacteris rufus. The sequence goes on along the minus strand of VZRZ01002431.1, from coordinate 4,836,174 downwards.
ATCATCTTACAACACAGAATGAGTGTTGCACGTATAAAATTCTTATAAAATTAATTTTGCAAACTGAAGCCTCAAATACAAAACCGTAAGACCACTTCAACTCCTTACAAACCAATAGGTGAACGTGAAAACTACCTCTCATTTGCCTCTTCTTCCATTAACTCAGAAAGCTGGAAAAACCTTTTTGAAGTGTTGGGGTTTTTTTAACAGCAATCAGTTTTTTATCGCAATCAGCAATGACTTAGTGAATGGTCCGAGGCCACCTAATGCATCAGCAATGTAGATTTAAGAGACTGAGTGGATAAGAGTTCCAGTAGTTTCAACTTCCTCATGCTCAGGCCTGAAACTCGCACAAACCCTGTCTGCCCCAGGCAGATCCCACCATTTAAACCTGGAACTCAGGGAGCACACATGCAAACCAGAACAGCACTGTTCCATATTTCCTTGTTAATAATCAAATCCTACACACTCAACAGAATTTTTATTCAACACTAAGCACGTTGCCCTCAGAAAACCCACCACTCTCATAGAAGAAAAGAGTAAGACCGCTGAGTATCTATTTTGACCCGGTACAACTCTTTGCTTATCTGACTGTAAGGCTGACACAAAACATCATTTCCAGGAGCGGTCTGTTTCCTGTGGAGGCTGACACGGGCGTCAGACACCACACGGGTCCCCTGTGCCCCCAGGCCCCACAACAAACCGCACGCTGCCCGCACGGTGCCCTCAGGCCCCGAGCCCCCGGTGCCA
>VZRZ01002431.1:4798675-4834762 GCA_013398175.1 Climacteris rufus | reverse complement strand
GGGGCCCCTTCCAGGAGGGGCTTCCAGCTGTGCCAGAGACTCGGGATCGGTGGGTGGAGTTGTATCCCTATCGTCGTCTGAAGGCATGTGTTAGGACGAAATAGCAGAGGAGACTTACAGAAGCTTCATACCTTCATACTGTCAATCCTCGTATCAAGCAGTCATTACAAAACGTTTCAGTTGCACCATTATTCTTTCCTGATGTCTGTAGAAAAAAACCTGGCTGGCAGCACTTGGCTGACCGCACTCAGTCATTCACCCACGGTCAGTCAAAGCACAGATGTGAACAGCACAGATGACTTAGGAAAGCTTCAACAAGGCACCGTAACTTCATGAGCTCCATCACCTATAAATAATACAGATGGAGGGGATAGAAGGAGGCAGACAAATTAGAAAGAAATTGCTCCCGAAATAAATTTATTTTGTATATCAGCTGTCTGTGATAGCAGCCAGCCCTTTGCAACAGTTTGAGGATCATTCAGAATTTGCTTTGTTGAGGATATAATTACTATGAGGTCTGAGACAAGTCTAAGTTGTAGCTTTAGTTGAAATAAAATGCAGGTGCCAGTGTAGCTCCATTAAGTTAATGACAGTGGCCTTTTTAGAGACTGTGGCCTTGAGATCTTTGTTCTAAAAGAAAGAAAAAAAAATCTATTGTAAAGCTTATATGCTGCTATAGTGAAACAAAGAACTTTTGCTTTTCAAAATGCTTCAAAGCTACATCAAGTTATCAAGTAGTTGAGCAATCTAATGCAAATATGCACTATTATACTATCTCAGTTGTAATGGGCTATCTACTGGATATTCAGAAGAGAAACTGTGAAGAACATCTCACAGAAGCTGTGAAAACATCTGCTCGTTTCCACATGCCCTGATACTAGTTCAAAGATGGTTATCTCTAAGCAGTCTGTTCTGTCCTGCTTTTGTTTTTCACACTAAATGAGTTACTGAAGTTGGAAGGAATGTGCCATTTTCTTTGCCAGTTTAGCAGCATCTGCTAACAACGTAGGAATCCAGTGCAATTTCAGTCCTTACAATGTTCCCCTTCTTTCCCTTTAAAGGCATTAGATGAAAAACTGATGAATCTGAATTCATCAGTGACAAACCATGAAATACTTACATATAAATCTGAAAAAACCAAATGGGCCCTGTCTTCCTGTTAATAATGAATCTGTTAATAAAGCTGCTTGAAACTGGGGTCATTTTGTTTACACCAGGTCCACATATTTATATTCAAAAAACCCTAGCTTTTATCTGACAAGGAAAACAAAATTACAGGAGAGCAAGACAACTTAGTTAAACAACACTTTGTGCTTCTCTACTATGTGCATTCTTTATTGCTTTTGACATGAATTTTTCTTCACCAGCTGCCGAGCAATCCACAACTTTTTTTACACTTCCAAGTGCCAAGTCGGTACAATTTACAATGCATTGCTGCATTTGCTTGTATCTGAACGACTGGTTTAAACAAAAAGTGCAAAAATAAGCACAACTAAAATATAAAAATGCTGCAAAAATAACTGTAGCAGGCTAAAGAGGTGTCTCACCATGGAATAGGTCACTGTGACAGTGTCTCAAGCATAGTCCTGAAGCTAACTCACCTTTCGGGATCTCATTCTTTTCATGGGAGGTACCAGGAAACTGCTGCTTTGTTCAAAGTGCTATGGCTTTGTTGGGGTTTTTGTTTGTTTGTTTGGTTTTTTTGGTTGGTTTTGTTTTGTTTTGGGTTTTTTGTTTGTTTGTTTGTTTGGGTTTTTTTCCCCCCACATATATAAATATGCACTAGGATCTACCAGCTCACCAGATTCCAGGAAGGAAAGAAAAATGAAAGCAGAAATTTCTTAACCCTGTTTTCCTACACCATTTATAGCAAGACCAGCAATCCACCTAAAAATTACTTTCCAAGTTCAGTCTCCAAACTCTAGAAGTCTGAGTTGGAAAATGAGCTGTGTTTAGACATACATGTGAACCCAGGACTATCTGAAGTTTACAGGTCCTAAGGTGTGTTATTCTAGCAATAGTTTTCCATGCAGTGAACCTGTGGCCAAGAGTCACATGCAGAGTAAGAGTGGAGAAGACAGACAGACAAAGTGGAGAGCGCCCTGTGCCTGGCTAAGGAGGTTGCTGGGCTGGTTTGCAGCAGTGATTTTCCCACTCACAGGACAAGGAACAATGGCCATAAACTGAGACACAATAAGTTCCACCTCAACATGAGGAAGAACTTCTTTATGTTGAGGTTGGTAAAGCACTGGAACAGGCTGCCCAGAGAAGAGCGTGGAGTCTTCCTCCCTGGAGACATTCCAAACACACCTGGATGGTTCCTGTGTCACCTGCTCTAGGTGACCCTGCCTTGGCAGGGGGTTGGACTGGATAATCTCCAGAGATCCCTTCCAACCCTCATGGATCTCTGATTCTGTGAACCTCAGAGCTGGAGAAAGGATTGATGGTTAGCTTCTATCTGAAGTTATCACCGCTAATGCATTTTTCTGCTCCATCTAATTTCATCACCTAGCAAATATTTTGAGAATGACTAAATTGGCTTGCACAGAAAAGTAATAAAGAGCATAATTTAAAATTTGTAACACTTAGATAAAAGTAGATATGTAATAGCTGCTTAGTTGTTACACTTCAAACTACTGAAAACTACTTCTCCATGCTAACATTTGATGTTCTTTAAAAGGGTGAATTATCCAAATAGTTTGTGCTTTATTTAACAGAAATTTCCAATAAACCTCATTCCGTCACTCTGAGTTATGTCACTTCATGCCATGTGACATGCAGGCATTGATGTAAGTTTGACAGGCAGTGCCAGTGCTGACATGTCAGTTTGAGAATTTATGACAAATTATATGCTACAGATATTTTTAAAACAACTGTGGATTGCCAAGGAAAAAAGTCTTTAAAATGTGTAATAACACTGATGCACCTTTAGATTGAAAACAATTTATTCAATTCACAAAGCTATATTGATTTAATGTTCAGGCTGACAGTGCAATAAAAGAAAGGAAATTTATACCGAACATTCCCAACTAGCGCAAGTTACAATATATTATAGAGCAAAGGAAAATTAAATGTGTTAATGTAATGGACTTTTTTTTTAAACACTGTCATTAAGTAATACTGTCAGCATTTAATAATTTGAAATAATCTATCTCAAATTTTAAGGCCCTACAGAGGAAAAAAGGCCTCAGCTGAACAGAGAATTAATTGCTTATGAAAATTCTTATCCAGCAAAGTATACAACATGGCAAGGGGGGTATCTTTCACTAGAAGTGCTAATTGATTTAAATTGTGATTTTTTTCTTTTTCTGGCTTTAGGGTGGGTTTTTTTGGTAATCTCATTTTTGTACAGATCAGGCCCTGCCTTATAGTTTGTTCATAATCTCTGTACTTCAGTTGAAGCGTACTTAGGTAAGTCATGTAAACTTTCAAGCATCTATTTTACCTGCAAATTTCTTAATTCTGTAATGGAAGAAAAAGATTGAATTCCTAAGGATTAATCAAATTAGTGAACTATAATAATTTTTTAAGACAGAAAATGAGCTTATTAGAAGAGGATTTAAAAAAAAGGGGGAAAAAATAAAATCATAAACTCCATGTGCTCATCAGACAAAATTGTTCAACATGTTAAAAATACACTAGTGTTGTAGAGTATCAGAAAACCCTATCTCATTTAGCATTGACCAAAATATACCAGAGTTCAAATAGTTCTATTCTTCTTCGGTAGTTAACCATCCCAAAAATCAAATCCTGAAAACAGGCTGGGGAGTGAAAGGAGAAGGTCTTTTGCAGCTGGAGATACTGTATCTATAGAATCCTAGCTTGCCGAACTGCCAAGCTGTAACATTTTCACTCTAAAAGTGCTCTTCTTTCAGGATATGTAAAAGGAGTCTGATTTTGGCTTTGTTTTCAGCAGAAAGATGGCATGGCATCAGTTAGAACTGATAGCAGTATTTTTAAGAGAAGAAATAACAGAGCCACTGTGAATTTCCTGTTTTCAGCTGCTGCACATTTTCTTGGCAATGCCATCCGTGTGCTACTAGAGCGCTCTATGGCAATTCACACTGTTGCCACCTAATGCATTTTCAGCCAGGGAATTTTATTTAGATTACTGCACCAAGTACTACCTTCTAAGTAATCACACAGGCATAGTCCCGTTAGAATCCCTTCTGTTGCATGTTCCAAAATTAAGCATGCATTAATTTCAGCTAAAATGGCAGCTATTCTATGTTCATAAATAATTGCACACAAATGTTTGGTTTAGAGCTGCCCAGCATTCCAACAGCCAGGAGAACCTCCAAATACTTGGAATCTCAAAAAGTGCCTCCTGCACAGAATGCTATGTTTGCCTCTATTCAGTGTGACCATATGACTAAAGTTTGTTGCTTTCTATATCCTTTCTTAGTAGATTGAAAAGAGCCAGAAAAGAAGCACAGATGTAGAGAGACAAATCCACCTGAAAGCCAGATCTCTGCCTCCTGTCTGTTTCAAAGGCAACTCCTGGCTAAAAAAGGTCAGTGACACAGCTTTACCAAAGCCACATTTACAGACTATTAAATGTTTAGAAGATGTTAGGTGTGGAATGACAGAGTTTTGAAGTAGATGGATGTATGCCATACAAATATTCGAGGCACACGGGGCTTGGAGATAATTTTTCTGGAGCTTATGTTTTTCTGTTTGTCACCTTTCATGCTGCAGATGAACTTTTAAGTCTTAGTCATTGCGTTTGGGGTAGAGGCTAATAAAAGTTTTACAGCTGAAAAGGGCTAGACTTAACATGAGTGTCACCTTTTTCACTGCACTTGATTAGCAACAAATGGACTTCATTTGGACTGGAGTTTCATTTATCAAAAACTGATAGTAGAGCCACACCTTGAGTCTCCACCCAGAAACCTGAGAAAAGTAAACTGAATTGAACAACTTAACCTCCTCAGTCAGTTAATTTTCCTCATTCATGGGCACAAATCAATCAGGTTAAAGCACACTAGCTTACCAAATGACAAAAACCAAAAACGAACAACAAAAGAGAAAAACAAGGTAACGTATTAAGGACATATACATAGTGCTTGAAGTATAACTTCAGCCACTTTTCCAGTCCTCTTCTCTGCTGGATCTGGCCAGCTGCTTGCCTCACCCACAGCAGAGGCTGGCTGCCTGTCCCACTGCCCCTTCTAAATAAGCACTGCGGCACTGTTACCTGTAGTTTTCCTTATTTCATGTTTTAGGGCAGAACATACATGGCTGTGGGAAGTAACAAGTCTCTTGGTATACAGGAGGCTCTTAAACAGGCTTAAATACCACTGAATATTAGTAAGTTCAACTTCATGAAATACTCTCTACAAAGTCACTTTTCTCTTGTTGCATATGACTTTTGTCCTCTGATGCTCGAAACTATTGCATGGTATTATGGTGATCTCTCACTCTGAGTACTCTTAAGCATAGTTAATTAGCCCAGACTTTAATACCCAGTTTGAAATGGCTCTCCATGATACATCTCTTGATAAAATAAAGCCAACCCATCATAGTTTATCAATGCATTTAGAATAAAGGTGGCTCAGATGTGACCAAGAGTTCTTTCCATTCATCACCTTTTTTTCTTCAGAGGATACTAGTAGCAGCAAGCTTCTCCCCTTGGGTCACCTTCCCTCCTGGATTGCCAGGCTTACCGAGAAAGCACATCACCGTTTCATTTGTTTTGCCTTGTAGGAAAAACCAGACAATTTTGCAGCCCCTGCTAGGAGGGCATGTCACACATCCTGCAGACCAGATGCACAGGAACTGCTGTACTTGCAAGGGCTCGCTAATACTACAATTTGATATTATGGGTCTCTAACTTGTGGCTCACCAAACCTTCCTGTATAAACTAACTCAGTGGCTTACAAGTTTCACCTGACAACCATTATACTCATGGCCTTCGTTCTCTTTTCAGCAGAGGAAGGTCTCATGGAATATGTGGCAGGTGTATTGTATTAACCCAGTGAGTGATTGCAATAGAAAATATTAAAAAGTATAAAGTACAGTTAGGCTCAGATAATTTTACTTGGTGAAAAATCAGTAGCTTTAAGAAATAAATTTCCATAGATTATCAGCAACAGGCAAGACATCATCATCCACTTGGTGTTTAACTTCCTGGTGACCACATTGGCAGAACCCGCTGGTGCATTTCTGACCCTTTCACAGCTATGTTTTTAAGCACCTCAGACTAAATGGCAGACAGCTGTTACTGGGACGGGGTTGGCACTCTTCTTGCATTGGACAGCTTCCTCTTTTTCCTTCATCAGGAAATATATTTCCTTTCTACTTTTCCCCTTCCTTTAATTGCTAGTGATGAACGCCCAGGTCGCGCCGACTGCCACAGCCAGTGCTGATGGGTGTCCTGGGGCTGTGCCACATGTGACTGATGTGCCTGACACGGGGGCTGCTGCGTGGCAGAACGGCGCGGCTCTGGGGACGAGCCCCGAGGAGCGGACTGCGGCCAGCACGGGCCCGGGAATGCCCAGTTTGGTACCTGCACCTGTTTGAGGCGGCCGTGCCGCTCGGGGCAGTGCAGAGGCGAGCGCCGGCCCTGGGGGGGCCGGGCTCTGCGGCGCAGGGACAGCCCGGCTGCCCGGCACCTGCCCCAGCCCATCTCGCAGCCCCGGGACCGGCCAGGGCTGGCAGCGCTGCGGTGCCATTCCTCCGGCCGCCGGAGCGGCCTCTCTCCCTGGATCTCAGCATGTCAGGGACAGAGGTGCCGGACAGCCCGGACCCTGAAGGCGCTGGGACATGCCCGGAGGATGTCCCCTCCCTCAAAGAAATCGAGCAGCTCCTGAACACTGGGCGGCCCTCTTGCAACCACGTTGATGAAGTATGGCCTAATCTCTTCTTAGGGGACCTGTAAGTACAGCTTTATGGACACGCCTCTGCCATACCTTCTGTTAGTATGCCTCATGGGTGCGGCTTTAGACAGCTCATAGTTTTGCTAATTGCTGTCATTCACACTGCAGACAGCACGATTTCCGAGATAAAATTATGACTAAGATGGTATTTGCCTTTCGATTAGCCCTCAGAAGCAATGCATAGACTGAGGCTCCAACAAATGGTTTGGGAGGTGCAATCACAGTGCTTCTCCTACTCTGTGAATATCACTGCACCCATCCGGATTTGTATTTGTCTTTTCTTTAGAGTAACAGCTCACAACAGATTTATTTTGTGGAAGATGGGTGTGACCCATGTTTTAAATGCTGCTCATGGCACAGCGTACAGCCACGGAGGCCAGGACTTTTATGGAGCGACCACTGATTACTATGGAGTACCAGCCCATGACCTGCCAAGCTTTGATATCAGCCAGTTCTTTTTCTCTTCAGCACAGTTTATCCACAATGCCTTGAACACGCCAGGAGGTACAAAGTTACTGTTGGTCACATTTTGATGCATTTGGCAGCCTCTCATAACAGGTCAGCTCCACGAGCTCTGTTGTGGACAAGTCACCGCGTGGTGTCCTGACAGCTGCTGGTCACCTGCACGGTGGGTGGCAGGAGAAGGGGGTGCTGTGTACGTGGATGTAGCTCTGACTAGGTCCCAAAAAGTGGTGTGAGAAAAGAGATGAACCATGCAGGAGAGAAACTGGGACAGAGAGGGAAGGGGAAGGGAAGGGAGCAGTGAGGAGGGAAGGGGAAGGGAGGGGAAGGGGAAGAGCGGAGAGGAAAAAGTATCTGGAAGGTAAGGCTCATTCAAAAAGGGAAAAGTAAAAAACATGCATTTAAAATGGACATGCACTGTTGAGACCGTCTTATAGCAACTGTATTTGCAAGGATAAATGAATAAAAACACCAAAGTCCTGGTTTCTGCAGTTACCAACTGTATGAAGAGGTTCATATATTGCAGATGAGCTTCTTGTGTGAACAGGGCCTGCAGGGCTGTGCCTCCAAAGAGATGATTTATCTTTACCCAAGGAGATTTATAGTGAATTGCACGAGAAACTGAGCTTTTTGGCAGTGGTGTAATAAAATACTAATTAACCTGTTTTACATAAAAGACCGTTTCTTAGCATGAGTAAACTGGCACTAATGGATCTTTCTCTCTATCACAAGTTCCGCTTTCAAAATAGAATTACAATTGCATCAAATTGCCTTATTATGCAATAGTATTAGGCCATTTTTCTTGGTGGCTAATGTGTCAGTGCCATCCATTCAGGCCAGATTTTAGCATTCTGCCTTGCCTAAGAAAGCCCTCTGAAACCAATGGGTCTTTTTTAGCTCTTGCGGAAAAAAAGAACAACTTCATTACTTTGAGAGGGTTTTCTTTGATTTACCAGTGTTTCTGAGATCAGGTCAGAATCTCATGGCATTTCTCATACAAATGAGTGCAAGAATAGCAAGTTAGACTTTTTAGCAGTTCTTGCTGTCTGTCAGAAGGGTAAGAAATACATTTAAATTAAACTTCATCCACTGTACTACTTCTCTTGCACGGTTGTAATTTTAACTTTTTTTTACCAGCTAAAATATTGGTACATTGTGCAGTTGGAGTAAGCAGATCAGCTTCTCTAGTCCTAGCATATCTCATGATAAATCACCACCTCCCATTAGTTGAAGCTATCAAGACAGTGAAGGAGCATCGATGGATTTCACCCAATCGTGGCTTTCTGAAACACCTGCGAAACCTGGATGTTCAGCTACGGCAAAGGAAGCACTGCTGAGCAGGCAAACCTGTCTACATTCACTGCACCTTCATAGCCATTGTGCATATACAACTTCCCATCGTCAGTGCACGTTACACAAAAATGAAGAAAATTATGCATCAAAGTAAAAGGTCGACAGAACGGTAAATGGATTAATTCTGATAGCTCAGTTCCTCCAAGACCAACACAGCCAACATCAGCACTGTAACCACTGCATGCTGTGGAACTGCTGTGCCCAGAGTGGTGCTACCAGATGAACCCACTGAAGTGGTCAAGATAGACCACGTTTGTCCCTGGTTTGTGCTCATGCCAGAGGCAAGTTCAACGATTGCATCTAGCCACAAATGATGTTTGAGTCCCCTTTATTGGGGAGTGTAACATAATCATCTTTCTCAGTTTGGTTACAGTTTTCACATGCAGAAAGGTTTTTGTGTTTCAGGACTGGTGATGTGGCAAGGGCAGTTTCTTAAGAGCCCAGGCACTCCTATAGAAATGTTCCTTTCACTGGTCTGCTAAATATAACAGCGTTATAGAAAGCTGTGACATCCAGAAGACCCACACCATCAGAATAAATGTTTGTGAAGATTCTGCAGTCTGGGTCAGCAAACTCCACAAATCTTTTCTTGTTAAATATGTTTTCAGCAAGATAATGTATATCATGTAGTATATTGAGGACATTAAAAAAAAAAAGTCAGGTCTTCAAAGCATTTTGTAAGCTTGACTCATCAATTTACTCACACTCCAAATTATCCCAAATCAGTTCTGTGTCAGTGGTGTTGAATCATCCATGGTTTACTATCAGGTAGAAACTTAGCTTACATCAGTGGCTTGGCCTAATTGGTACAAATTAGTTTTAAGCTGTTTTGAGGGTTTCACTTTGCCTATCACCAATTAATCACTACTTAAACCAATGTGATTTTTAGTACAGCCAACAGCATTTGAAATTCATGCTACCACTCTGCCTGAAAATTAGCTTGTTACCTTCTGGTGAACCATGAAGTGATAAGCAAATTCGGTTTTGCCCCTTGCTGCTGGTTTGATTTATTGATTAGTTGACCTTATAAAGATTCCCTGCCAGATTAAGTAAATACATTTCTGCTTGCTTGTTTGCATTTGAAGCATCAGTTCTGATCATTTTAGTCTCTTCTGGAAGAGACTGGCAAGGTTATTAGAAGACTAATATAATGGTGACCGGTGTGTTGAACCTCTTCCTTCACAGACTACATGTCCTGCTTAATTCTTGGAGAGGCTGTGACACGAATGCTGATTCTGTCCAGCATTTAGGGGAATACAGAAATCCCTCCTTATTTCACTGTACACAAGTGCTTTGCAAAATAAGCATATTTAAGATCCTTTCAGACATCAGTTTGACTGTTCAGATTTTCCTAAACCTTGCCCAAGAGCTCCACTGATGAGAGAGAGGTAAGACATTGTTATGTGAAAAGATCAAATAGGAAATTACGTTTAAAACCCAACAGTGCTAGGACAATCTTTCTACCTTAGAAAGCAGCAGAGTGGTGGTGGAGCTGGGTTTGCTTTGAAGTTCTCCATTAAAATTAATAGGGATTTATATGAGTTAATATTTCATTATAATTTATACTTCATTCACATTACAGTAGGTTTTAGTCTGGAAACCTTTTGAAGACATGGCATTGAAAAATCTGAAATTCATGTGAGTGAAATAATGCATCTTAATGGCTTTAGGCTGGGTAAAATTAGACACATGTGAGCAAGATTAATGGAATCCCCCCATCAGGATAATGCTTTGCATGCCCCTGAGCATCTGTCCTACAAAGCCACAGCTGTGAAAACTGCTCCTGTTGTAAATTAGTACCTGCTCTTGAAGATACTGCTCATCCTGGGAGAGTAGTGTTTCACCAGGGGTAGAGAAGGGAAGAGAACACAGTGAAGCTGAGTCAGTAGGGCATCCATGCCACCAGTGACATGGTAGTGATCTTGTAAGAAAGACTTACCTCAGTGGAGGGAATTAATTAGGTAGAAACTCTTTTCAAGGGCACTGTCAAATCACAAAAGTGTTTTTAATCTGTGGAGTTAGTGTTGCCTATATTTTCTGCCGGTCTGTATTGCTTCTTTATACACAGATTAACTTTCAGTGCAGGTTTGTGCAGGAAAAAATTCCAGTCAACATAAGAAAAAGCAGAATTAGTCCTGTAACTTCTTAAAACAGAAAGCTAAGAGGAAAAGGGACCTTATCACCTGTCACTTATGCTACCTGTAATTCAAGTCATGATGTGACATGACATTAGTACTTCACTGCTTTCCACTATCAGCATGAAAACTTGTATTTTGAATGTTGATTTGGCAAGTTAGACTAAGGCACCAAAATGAAGGAAAAATACTGCCTCCCCAGTGGTTCTTTGTTCAGAAAATGCACGTTTCTCAAGAGGGTCCACACAACCCGGGAGAAGGTGTGAGTGACAGGAACTATCCCAGCTACAGCTCTGGCAGACTTAAATCTGCTCAAAGCTACCACAAAACCAGTGTCACCTGAAGAGAACCCATGTAGTAGAGTCCCAGTGTAAACTTCTTTTAATTTTATTTTCCAGTACAAGGACTGAGGGCATCAGATGGAGTTGGTAGAAGTCAGGTCTGAAACAAGAGAAGGGGTTTATGTGATCTCAATGTGAGCCACAGGATACTCTCTCCTACAGAGAGTAAAAGCCTATAGACATTCAAGGGGCAACTGGAAAAGGTTAAGGGACAGAAATCCACTCAGGGTTACCAAATACTTAGGAACTCCATCCAAATCAGCAAGCTCATGAGCTGCAATCAGCTGAAAGCTGGGAGAGTATTAGAAAGGCAGTATAATTCATGCTTGTGTGTTCTAATTTTCTGTAGGCATCTATTTACAGCCACAGTCAGGTGCAGGATAGTGGGCTTGGTGAATCTTTGGTAAGGCCCAGACAGTTACTTTCATGGTCTTTATTTTGAACTCACCCTCAAGATCTGCTGTCCCCTCTTTCCTGGTAGCTTATTATTAGAACTGAGTCACATGAGGCATTTGGGACTGTGTCTCGGTTGCATTGACTGGCATTTCTTTCGCAGGGAAAGCTCTGTGCTGGCAGGAACAGGGAGCAGCATTTTTGCAGAAGACTCGCTCAGTGCAGAACGCTCGTTTTTGTGGCTGTTCCCCGTTGCATGAGGGACGGAGCGCTGAGCTAATCCAGGAGGCGTCAAGGCGCGAGCTGTATTTAGCCTCAGCCACCTGCTCGGGAACATCAAGCGGCAGCAAAGCGCCTGCTTCAGCAAAAACCTCCCTGTGCATTCCGCACAGCGGCTTCCAGCAGGCTCTCCCTCCTCTGCCTGGCTCTGCATGTGGCCTCCACAGGGGTCAGCGCCTGAGGACAGACCCCGCCAGCCCGGGAATGCTCTGAGCCTGGCACTCCCTCTGCCCAGGAACTGCCAGATCTTGTGGACAGCTGCGAGGTGGAATTAAATCACGTGGGTGAAGAGTGGCCTAATCTCTACATAGGCAATATGTAAGTGTAATTTGAGGCTGAGCTGTTCTGAAGGGCTGGGGAATACAGTACTCATTAACATATGCCGTCCAACTTTAGTTAGCTGGTAAATTTCATTACCTTAAAAACAGACTTTAGATTAGCACAGAGGAAAGCAAAAGGACTATCCATTAAAGAAAAAAATCTATTGCACAGGAAAATAATTAAAAAGATAATTAGACTAGCTTTATTTCTTTGCATTATTTCATAATTGTTCAACATATAGATTTTACAAATGCTGCAGCATTTACCATACAAAGCACAGGACAGACTCATGATCCTGAGCAGCCTTAAAATTGAACAATAATTAGTTTTTACCTTTTTTGGTTTAATTTTAACTAGAATGGAAATGTTCACATTAAAAAGTATTCCGATTTTGGCTGTTTATATGACTACTTGATTTGCAGTTGAAATTTCTGACAAAAGCTATGGATGACAGCAGACTTCGCTCTTTATTTCTCGGCTCTGTGCAGATGGATATTTCACTCTCAAGCATGGAGAAGGCAAGCATCTGCACTCAACATGCCTAGAGCCCAATGTTAAGCCAAAACAAGGCTTTTTTCACCACCATCAGGTTGCAAACATGTTGAAATATCTAGAAATTACAATAATTCCTACAGGAGAGAAGTAGGAGCAACTAATGACCCTGATGATTGCCCACTGATTACAGCTAAAAGTGGTCTTTCTTTTAGCTATGAAACAGCAAAGCCAAAAAATGAGCTAGGTGATGCTGGGGAAATAATCTGCATTTACAAAACTTGTTTTTTACAAATTGCCAAATATTTCCTAATCTCCCTGCACTTCCAGCCAGGAGTGTGACAGCCCAGGCAGGCCCTGTGCACAGTGGGTGGGCACCCAGCAGCACGGTGGCCCTGATCAGACCCTGGCTGTGGAAAGGCAGAAGGCACAACAACATGCAGTGCTTCACTGAACTGCCTTGGCAATGAGAGTGGGAAACCAACCTTTGCCTTTTCTGTTAAACCTTGTAACTGTGCTTGGAAATTAACTGTTTTACTTATTAGCACCATATGAGAAAAAAGGATTTGTAGATTTGAGCCTGACGGGTAGTAAAAGCAAAGATTTAAGACAAAAATCACTGAAATTTTGTGTTCTTAACAGCCACATTTGATTTTAGACAGTCTTCTAAGTGCAGTTTTAAGGCCTCCTTTTAATGCCTGTGAGTATATATGTTCTTGGATGTTTATTTCAATCACATTCTGTCTCTTGGGGGGAAATAAAAATATAAACAGGTTTCTTTGCTAATGCAACAGCTGATCACTAATATCAGCTTAAATGTGAGTTACAGACTGCGAACAGTGAAACTGGAAGTTGTTCAAGTGCTACAGATAGAATTTTCCTTATTCTTCCAACATCAATAAGACAAATATGAACAACACCTAAGAATAAGGTTTCACGGGATCTTCATGAGATAGAAATGGGGAATAGAGAGAGTATTTGCATTTAGGGCCCAACCCAATACTCAGTGAAGTTAATAAACACTAGATATTTCTGTCTGAGCAAACCCATGCCAGCATTAGGACTTGTGCCAGAGTTAAAATAACCCAAAGCAATCCCATCTATTGTCACTGCTGGTTTCTGTGGAACCACTTGTGTGCAGTTTCTCAGCAACTACTTGGAAATCAAAGACCAATCTAGAATTAAAGCTGCATTTTTATAAGAAATATTTCTCGTTATGCCTTTATCAGAAATCTGACGTTCAGGGTCTTTAAACAAGTTATATATATCTCATAAAATAAAGTAGGCATGGCTGACTTTACATCATGACTTTCATCAGGACTTTGAAGTTGTCAACAAACTGATTATTGAATATTTTTCTGGCTATCAGCCATTGCTGATATGCAAGGCCAAAGCCCTTTGGATTTAAAGGTACAATGTTTTCTGAAGTGCTACATGATAAGCAGCTGAGGGCACAATATGTAAAATATCCTGTAGAAGGCAAACTTCAAGCTGATCTTAAGCAGACAGGTTTATTACCTGGAGTTTAGCCAAATTAGCACGGCTAATATCACCTCAGCAAAGAAACATTGTGCAGTTACAGGCTGATGCAAAACTGTTACAGGCAATGCTAAAACCTCAGTGTATTGAACATATATATTTTCCAGTCAATTATAGAAGGACCTGAGCTATGTCCTGAAGTGAATTTTTTTGTGGTGTGTGGGCCAGCAATCCCCAACTTGACCGTAGTCAACTGAAGTCCATAAAACTTGTTAAAATAATTTATTTTCAGAAGTGAAGTAACTTGGAATTCTGCATTTTCAGATATGTTTTGAGTATATTCATAAATCACAACCTTTTACCATTCTTCCTTACTTTTTCTTACATGTCTCAAAGGGTAAAGCATGTCTTAGAGTGTGGTGGGCACTGCGCTCTACAGACAGGAATACATTACAAGGCAACAAGATAACTTGAACTACTTTTAATCATATGTGATTCTCCATAACTCGATAACCCATAATAAGGAAGGCCTGAAAAGACTTGGTGACACCCACACATTGAATGCAGCACATTTTTGCATGGAGAATCAAAAGAGACCAAACTTTCCACGGCCCACAAATGCATTGTTATGGAATACCTGCAGAGGACACAATGGACTTTGACCTTGTTGCACATTTCTGTACATTCTGAGTGCATTCACAAGGGCAAATGGCAAGTCCCTGTCCTGATGGTAGGCTGGTGCTCTGACACAGCACTTGCATTAAGCAGTCACAAATTACTTTAGCAGCATTAATTAAATGTCACTCAACCACTTGGGTAAGCGTAATTATCCACTTACAGACATTGTCTTCATTGGCACGTGGGAAAACAGCAGGATCCTGAAAGATTAGAAGTGACCGACAAAACCATTTCCACATCAGTGGCGAGGATCACATGTGGCCTACTGGTAATCATCAGAGTGTATCTTCTGTAGCAGGAGAGAAGAAGAAAAGCAATTATAAAAGGGAAGAAAGCTCTGAGTTCTCAGCCAGAAATCACCAATTTTTTTTTAGTTTTTCTGTATTGATTCATCAGAATACACAACACAAAAATAGTTACTGTCTGGTTTGAGAAACAGCCAAAAGCTGCAAAGAACTATTGCAGAGATATGCCAATTGGCCATTTACAAAGCCTAATGCCATGTGCTCTTCTCTGTTTCTGGACTCAGATCTCTAGTAACGAAAAGTGGTTCTTGATTTATGAAAGGGATGTATGTAATACCCTGGAAGCTACTTTATCTCAGATGCTATAAATTGGATCTCTCAGAGATGAGATGAGATGTGAGTGAGGCAGAAGTACAAACTTACACAGTCTGTGACCATGGCACTATTCTGTGCAGCCTGAAACTGCACTATGTGTATTCATTTGTTTTGAAAGAAAAAATCTTTATTTGCTGTATTCTTACAAAAAGCAGATCTGCTTCCTTTATTCTGGCATACCTTATGATATTCTGCCACTTTAGGCAGTGCTATTCAAAGAGTTATCCAGTAGTGAGCTATTTCATCAAGCTGCAGGATTTACATATTAAACTAAGATACAGTACACACCTATGTAAACTCTAAACTCTGAGGAAATTAAAAAAACCCAAAGTGACGAGGAGAAATGTCAGACAAAAAATCTGAATATAAGATAAAAATGAAGTTAACATGTCCTAAAGCTTTGGCATCAAATGTATTTTTCCTCTCTGTTTAGGGTATAGAATGTTTCTGAATTTTTTATGCTCCAATTATTCCTCAACCAATTGGTTAAATGAAGGCAACAAATATGCTAGCTGCTCCTCTAGGATACATTCCTAATTTGTTGTCCATTCTGCTCATTAAAACTCTTAAAACTCAACTCCAAGAGAAAATAGGCCCCTGTTTAAAAGTAAAGCTCTTAAGTATATCCCTGAACATAAAAAGATGCTAACCCATTTTGCTGATTGGGATCAGCAAATGAAAAGCAGAAAATGTTGTCCAACCTGTACAAGAAGTCACCCAGATGGGAGACAGTTTTCTCACCTTGGTGACAATAGGTGCTCAATGGCTGGGGACTTTCCAGAGGTACCTTCCTCCTGCCATGCCCTCTGCCCAGCTCTCTCTTAGCTTTATGCTCCTTAGAATTACTGCAAATGTAATAAATTTTCAGCCATAAATTAGCTGTTTCTTTTATGCTCAGAATTTTCTGTTCCCACCAAAATTCTTATTACGCAAACACTGCTGTGCCTCTAGCACTCGTGAACACAGAAAGAGACAAGTTATTTTATTTTACTGGAGTGTTTTATAAAGGAACTGCTCTTTAAACCCTATTCTGCTGACTCAGAAGGCAGGTTTCTCCCCACACCCCGTCTTCTGTCAATGTCTTGTCAAGGAAAGGAGACTGTAAAGAAAAAGAATTGAAACTTTTTTTAACTTTTGAAATGACTACCCAAACTGGCAAGCTAAGCTAGAATGCCCTAGGGTAGTTCTCATCTTAGAGCATTTGTTTGGAAAACAAATAATCATTTTAGACTGAAGTCCTAAACAAGCAGAGGTAAAATACCTGGGGAAGGTTGCTGGTGGCAATTCAGCACCTCAGCAGAATTCCATAGCATTTGCCCAGAGTTCATTTGTCACATGTATGCATTTCCAGAGAAGATGATGCAGGGCAACACCAGAACACCAAAGCTGGGGCCAAACTAATCCGTGTGGGAAGTCCCACCCCAAACCAGCAGTATAACTCAGGGGTGAGTTTGCCCTCCTATTCTGAAAAGAGAAGTCTGCCAAGGACGGTATGGCCTAAGAGGGACACATTGCTGGCAGGCTCTCAAGTGTCAAAATAGAAGCAGCATTGCCAGCCGCATACATCCTGTGCTTCGCAGGCAACACACAGACAAGGAAAACAATAAAGTTGTCTGGTGGAGAAAGCAGCTTCCCAGGATGGCTCTGACCATGGTGTGATTGTGATCAATCCCCACTGGCAAGTATCATCTTTCCACGTGTGTTTCGCCTCCTGCAGGGTGCCTGAGGAGAGCAGCTAAGGCAGGCTGATGCATGCTTGTTATTGCCGGCGTAAATATCTCTGCCTTGTGTTATTGTGGCACAAAGCAGCTGGACCATTTGAAAATCATTTAAAAAGCACTATAAAATTAGGGCTCCAGTGCTCTTATTTTATGACTTTCATGAGCAGCCATTGCCTAGAGAGAAATTATCCTCTTTATTTTCAAGGCTAAAGGTTCTTTTAACATTCATCAAAATCAAAGTGCACCCTTGATAACACATTGAGCTGTTACTTATCTAGTACAGACTCTTTACCTTCTGCATAATATCACATTTGAGATCTCAGTTCTTCATATACAACTCATTTCATTGTGTCTGCTGTTGTTTTCACCAAGTAAATTTGCATAGTTTCAGGAGAGGCTGGATGATGCCCTGAAACATATTCTTTCCATAATTCCTTTCTTTTTAATTGTTTTTATTTATTTTTAGAACAATAGCCTGGAGTGTTTTTATTACTGATCCTTCTATAAAAGTGGTCAATTACCTCTTTGGCAATGGATTTGCACAGACCAATTAAGCACTCTAAGTGAAAGATTTTCAAGGGCAGAAATAGTACTTAGGTGCATAACCTGACTTCAAAAAATCTGTTCCCCATGTATAGAAAAAAAGTCTTTGATAATTTTCTTTTTTTTCCATTCTTGTTTTCACAGACAGCTTCTTTACTCAGGAAAACGGTGAGTGAACCAAAGTAGCATGACAAAATGCAAACAGTACAAAGGGGAAGCCATTCTTTCTAGAAAATAAAAAGAAGCACAGCTGTGTTGACCATACTTACAGCTCAGAGTAAAGGGCTTAGGAAGACACACTGCATGAAAGCATCAACCACAAAGGTGGCAAGTGGGGAATAGTAAGGCCCTGCACATGCTTTGTGCTGCAGCTCAAGAAAACCACAGTGCGTCCCTCGGTTGTTTAACCTGCCGTAGGTTTCTGTAACAGACTGGTCACCTTATTGTCCAGACATCAAATACAGACTGAAGATAAATATGTACAGAGTCATAACCTTAGCTCTGTTCTCATTGTTCCCTCTTCAGCCAGGATTTTGTCTCTATGTCCTCTGAGGATAGCAGACTCATTCCTGTGCCAAAAGGCAGCATGATTTCAGATCCCTGCAATGGGGGTGGTTGGTGCTAATGGATCCCGCTGTGAAAGCATCTGTAGACACATAGAGTAGTTGAAAAGTCAAGATGCACCATCCTGTCTGGAGGAGATGTAACCAGGCAGAAGGCAAGGCAGCCTGTGTGCAAAGGGAGCTTTGCCACCATGCCAGCACCTCTGAGAGCAGAGGGAGTTTGAGTTTATACTGACAGAGATTTTGGCTCTTGTCACACAGTTTGTGATCCGTCAACAGAATGGTTAAGCTAATAGAGGGACAAGATGAAGTTCCTTGGTAATCACTATTGTTTATGGGACACAAAATGACACCTTCACAGGTGAAGGAGGTGGGACAGGCATTTAGTAAGCCAGGATAAGAAAAGCACCTCAGCTCTATGGCACATTCTTCTGTTCCAATAGTCAGTAACCAACTTCCTGTGCCTGACAGTCTCAGAAATAGAGAGAAGGACCCGATTAAATTTACCTAGCTCTGGGCTCCTGCATTTCACAACAGATTAGATCTTTTGGATTAAGACTGACCCACCCCACCTCAGCCCTTACTTGTGGCAATAGTGAAAAGTGACAGGAGAAGAGAGAGATCAGTGCAGCCCTTGCAAGAGCAGATCCGGCACCACAACTGTGATTATATGTGCAGGGGCTTCCTCCCTTCTGAGCTGATCTGCACATGTGCTTGTTCACCCTCATGCATATATGCCTTGCTCAATAGAACAAAAATTAAAAACTCAAGGATATATCCCTAACCCAGTAGAACAGAAAATCTCTTCTACCCAGAGGTTTCAAATTCCTGGACAGCCCTAAATTTCCCTTTGCTTTGGGGATTAACTACCTGTGGTGAATGGTTTCTCACAATTGTTTTCACTAAAAAAGATAGCAAACTGACATTTGCAGTCATTGCTCCAGTGCTGAAAGGGGAGAATTTTCCTTTCAAGCACCGAAGGGGAACAGGTGTCTATAGAGTGTTGTTTCCCCCCCACACACATATCTACTAACACCTTAATGTGTAAAGGCTTGTTCACCTCACATCCAAAGCAGGATTACGCATACCCTGGAGCTGCTTTGACCTGGATGATCAGTTGCTAAAAGCCTGGCAAAAGGACCCAGGTTGTAGGATGTCCTGCATGAGGCAGATTCAAAGTAATTTTGTGCTCAGTTAAACCTATTAACTTCCAGGAAGGATTAATGTGCTTCTGAATAGCAGGTGGGACCCCATAACTCAGAGGTGGGAAGCCAAAGGCCAAAACAAAGCTCCTGGATGCTGGCAGTGTTCTTGTGGCGTTGCCAGCAGCTGCAGACCTCTCATCACTGGCTTTCCTCACAGAATGAAGCTGATTATGCTGCTAATTGCAGAACCAAGCTGGGACCAAAGTAATTTTACCAAAAGAAGCAATACAAGAAAGAATACCTTAAATCCAAGTAGGATCAGAATCTGAAAGAAAAAGGTGTGAGGGCACTGGGGTTTGCATTCGCATCATTTCATGGGTCAAGGGTGTTTCTGCCCAGGTGATAGGCACTCATATCATCAGTTCTTTTCCCTCATTGTCACAACAGTTGAAAGTTGCTTTAAGTGTTTTTCTTTTGTTTCTTTACTCTTGATGCCCTTGTTACTCTCCTCCATGTTGTCACTGTGAAAGGAAACTTAGTTCATAGTGACAAATGTATTACCAACCTGGGAGGCAAATTCTGGATGTTTGGTGCCCATGTTACAGAATTCAGTATTTAGTAAAGAGTACTGTGGGCGCTATATTCATAGGACAGGTGGAAAAGGTGTCAATGCAGGTTAGACCTGGTGATCTGGCTATTTGTTCATTCCCCAACAGCCCAGAGAAGAGACTAGGGGAAGCCAGCATAAGAAACAGGACAGCTGCATATCTTCCAGTTTTTGGCTTTCAGTAGATTGTCTGCTTCTTAAATCCTGATACTTTTAATTACTACAGACTGGACTGAAGGACTGGGCATAGCATAAAAGTCCCTGATTGCCCTCGTGCCTCCAGCAAGCACCTTGCCTCCACCAGCTCCAGGGAGGTTATCTCAGGTTGTGGGGAAAAAAAAGAAAAGGAGTGAAGGCTGGGTGAGAAAGTAAGGTGGATAGGTGAGGAACAGGCTGGATGGTGAGGAGGAAGGCTGGATGGGTGAGGAGCAGGCAGAATGGGAGAGGAGCAGGCTGGATGGGTGAGGAGCAGGCTGGATGGGTGAGGAGGAAGGCAGGATGGGTGAGGAGCAGGTTGGTGCTGGAGGTGGCTCTGGGGAGGCTGCTGCCACAGGGCAGCACAGCTGCCATGACCATGAGCTTTGTCCCCTCAGCAGATGAACCGCAGAGGCCACAGATGAACATCCTCGATGCCTCAGTGAGGGAAGGGAAGGCCAGGCCAGGCCAGGCTGCGGGGACATACTGGGGAGCGGTAGCGTGGCAGGGCAGGGACCCCCTGGGTCTGCGCAATGCTGCCCTTCAGAATTAACTTCTACTGGTTAATGAGCTCCTGGTAATTGCCACTGACAACCAATGACCTTTGTGAGTTTTCCTCAGCTTTCCGCTGTTAGAAGGATGCAGGGGAACCACCACACTGGCCATGGAGGAGGAATGCCTTTGGATATCTCAAAGCCCCCAGCCAGTCTGGTTGTACTTTCCAAACCAATTTCCATTCTTGTAGAGGTTTTATTTCCTTCAAGAAAAGTATTTGAAGTGAAAGCAGCTGGGGAGAGAGCATGAACAGCACAGACTCCTCCATCCCAGCCTTCTTCCTAAGCCCTGGTAGCTCCTGTGATACCCATTGCACTGAAGAATCCGTTTTCCAAGGAGAACAGGCAGGAATGGCACTGGGATGACTCCACTGCCCAGCCCAGCAACCCAGTGCAACAGCCTGTCAGCACCAAGGCGTGCTCTCACACCCAGCTCTTGTCCCTCATGTCTCCCACTGCTCCCAAAAGCTGGAGCAGTGGATGTGTCCTCTAGCTTGGCTCTTTTTCTACTATGGCTAGAGGAATGGGGAATGGGAAGAGAAACGTATTTGGAAGAAAATAGAATAAAACACAAAAAGAATCACCTATTTTTTACTTTAGGTGAGTGAATTATGTCTTGGACTGGTTAGTACAACAGATTTTGCCAGTCGAACAAAACCAGGCCAAACTGCACGGTGTACAGGAAAAAATGAGCACTGTCACAGGCTTTTCTTATACAGAAAACCTGCATGGGAAAGGATATGGTGTAATCTTTTGATGTATACGCCCAGGTCAATACAAATCTAATTAATTCCCCATATTTCACTTTTCTTTCCACCCAACGTGCACAGCGTCTTGTATATCAGTAAGTGCTGCGGTGAAATGCCGGTCAGGAGTGTACCTCGTCGTGCGATGCCCACTGCTGTGTATTTTTAAATCACCCAACGTTGTTTTTTCCTGCCATCTTGTGGCAGCAGGAAAAATCACAACGTTTCACTAACAGTGGCGCTGCCTGCTGGCCTAAGACAAGGGCTGTCCGTAAAACCAGTCTAATTTATAATTAGATTAGTTGGCATCACTGGAAAAAAATATAGCCCTTCTTGCACATTTAAAAGCTTGCCTAATCCTTCCAGTTCTACCTGTTGATCTTATAACAGGAGTTCTTTGGTTATCCCAGAGCAAAATGTCTATTTTGTAGACCTTGTGTTTCCTGAATGCCTGTAACAGCAAAGGAGAGTTGCATTACAGATGAGACTTTATCATTTTATGACAAGACTTCATCAGGTGTATCCTTTGTGCCAGTGTTGCCCTCTGGTCTTTATAGCTCCTTGACAAAGCCATCTTTGTTTCCTGTCAAACCGTAAGAAGATCTTGTCTGATAGGCATGTAAAACTTCCACTGAAACAACTATTTCTGAGTGATCTCTCCATGTAAACACCACAAAAGCTGTCATTTGAAAATGAATGCTTGTGATCCCCACTCTCCTGCCACAATATCTCTTCCCACATAGTTGAGCTAAAAATATGAAAATTATATATAATAGTTAAAAATAAAAATCCAAAAGAAAAAAGTCAATATTTTACCTCAAAATAAATGCAAAATTCAGAGCCAAAATTCCAGCTTGCAAAGAGAACCTAAATAAAAGCTTTTCAAAGCTTCACTAGCACCGGCAAATATGACTGCTTGGGATGCCAGGCATTGGAGAGAAAGGATGTTAGTGCTATTTATAGATCATGGGTGACTCCCATTGCCACTGTACCTGGGAATCTTGCAGTCCTTAATATATTCCTGCTCACAGCAACTTTCCCAAGCAGAGGACAGCCTTCCCAGGGCTGTGGTGGAGGCACGGAGGTTTGCTTTGGGAAAATAGGCAGTTACGTTTGCAGCATGTTCCCAAACTGTTTATTATAAACCACCCGCAGCAGGCACAACCCCCAGCAAGGCCACACTCCTCCCTGCTCCCTGTGCTGAGCTCTCCCTCGTGAGAGTCCTAAGGCTGCTGCTTTGCTGCGGGCTCTTCTCCCCTCCCTACCAGCCTCAGCATCCATCTCCAGTCCACACCAAGCCACAGCATAAAACACAGTCAGAAAAACATCATAAAACCTTGCAAGAGAAAGGCGAAAATACCCTCTAAAAACTTGCTGGCACATAATCACCCTTCCTTCTGCCCTGCCTGACCAACTGTGGGGCAGCATCATGCTGCCTGCTTCTCACAGCAGGGCCAGGTGGGGAACTCCTTTCCAGTGACCCTGGGACTGGCCATTCCATGGAGCAGCAGTGTCTCCCCTGCCTTTGACCCCTCATCCATCACAGCCCGGAGAGGCAGCTGCACACGCTGCTTTGCCCAAAGCCCCTGATGAGGCAGCTCCTGCTTCACTCTGATTTACTTGGCACCCTGACACCAGGGAGTCCCAACAGGAAAACCACTCACAGTGTTCCTTCTTCAAATTCAAGGTAAGATATTAGGAGCAAACACTCGTCAGACACATATGTTTGCAAGAGACAGTAAATCCCAGTTCTATGTTTTAATATCTCCTTTTAGTTGTTCTCATGTGCACATCAGTGGTCAATTCCTTTGTAACATACAATCACCCTTCTTAAAAGATGACTCAAACACAAAAAAACAAATAATGATTTTAAAGTCAGCAATTAAAAAAAAATCTAAAGAAAAAACATTCCACTATGCCCCAACAAAGCTGAGAATGTTGCTGGAAAGCTCTATGATGTGCCTGAAAAACTCAAGTGCCAAAATAGATCTTCCACTGTAGAGTTTTGAAGTTTGCTCTTGATTCCACAGCAAAGAATTTGTACAGCTTTGTCAACCTTAGAAAAAGGTGCCTTTATTGTATGTACCCTTTCAAGCAAGGCAAAGCAAGGAGAGCATTCACTGCTTACATTAAAAGTGCAGGGAGAGACAGACAGCTCAAAGCTACCCCTGCCAAATGACTGAGGAATATCAAAACCCCTTTCTCGTGCCTTCAAATATTCTGAAATCTTGCATACTTGACAGCATTGTCAATTTTGTATTGACAGCAGCAGTCAGATAAAAATCATTTGAGGAGTAAATCAAGGAGAAGAAAAAAACCCCTTTAATCCACAGTCCCACAAATCCATATTGCCTGCAGAAGTGCAAGTGCTTTGGAGCCCCTTTTAACAGCAATATATTAACATCCTTGTTTGTCTTTCCTGAAGCTTGCAAGACGTTATTTCCCCCACCCCTCTCTCAAAGTCTGGTCTCTTTGACACCATTTTTATCAGAACTGCCCACAACTTCTACCTATCGACAGCCTGTGACACTGATGAAATCTTGGCACAGCACTGGC
Source organism: Climacteris rufus (assembly GCA_013398175.1). Classification (NCBI taxonomy): domain Eukaryota; kingdom Metazoa; phylum Chordata; class Aves; order Passeriformes; family Climacteridae; genus Climacteris; species Climacteris rufus. The sequence continues at coordinate 4,810,701 of VZRZ01002431.1, read as the reverse complement.
TGTGACAGCACTCACTGAACTGTTATCAATATCAAGGTCATTTTGTTTTCCTTGCTCTCACTGCAGCTGCAGCTTCTCTGCCCTCAGGGCATGAGCTGCCCAAGAAAGCTTTCTGTCTAAGCTTCTCACAAGCCACAGCCTCTCTGCTCCATTACTGGCGTTATATAAGATTAGAGTGAAGTTTCTACTATTAGAAGCAGTTAGCTGCATGGTGATTGTGTGCTCCCCTGATTACAGCATACAGTACAGTTATGGCTGCTGGCACTAGGACTGAAGACTACAGTATTTTAATTCAGGAAGAAGCATGAGTGTAGTTGAGATGTGTCAAAAAAACCCAGTAGTTTTGGGGGGCTTGAATTCCTAGCTGTGGTACCCTGGACAGGAGTGCCCCAGAGGAGAAATAAAGGGGAAAGCATCTCACTAAGCTTGACAGATAGCCACAGACAGTCGGAAAGTGTGGTAGGAGCCTGTGGAGGGCAGCGCTGTCTTGCTGGGGATGGCGCACTGAATAGCTCAGAGATGCCAGCTGCTAAGGTAATGCTGCTAAGGTAATACTTCTTTTTTTATCTCCTTTGAATCTGAAAGCTGCAGATGTAAAAGCTGTCGTCATGCCACAGCCATGACCTGTCACTGCAAGCAGGACTTCCCATTTTTCCAACCAGTGGCTCTATTTTTAAACCATTCTTTCCTGCAGCATTAGCCCCACGCATGGGGAAGTGCCTCTTCCTAGGCTGCATGGCTTTCAAATAGGATGCTGGGGGAGGTGGGAGTGGGGGACGACACAAAGGTTCTCCCCTCTTGGGATGACAAGAATTTTAGGAAAATTTGTGCAGATCCATTGCATTGCAAAGAAGAGGAAATACTCTCCAGGAGCACTTCTATGAGGTAGCAATAGCACCCTCTTCCCAAAACCCAGCAAGGCACAGGTGAAGCTCCCCCCACCGAGCCTGAGCTCAGAAAGCGCTGCCCCTCCTGGGGGCTTGCCTTGTCCAAGGACAGCAGCGGGTGTGTGACCTGGGATGGGGCTGCTGGAAGGTGCTGTGTGAGAGCAAGTGGTGGGAGGCCTTGCTGGGGCTCCCCACCTCACTCAGGGGCCCCTCTGAGCTGAGATGCTCGGGCTCCATCTCCACCTGCATGCCTGTGTCTGGCTGTCCACCCCCTTGTCTTACCCCTTCACCAGGGACTTGCCTCACCACCAGGAGCTCTCCGGGCTATCCCAGCCCTGCCTGAGGCTGACTGTCCTCACCTGCTCTGCCCTGTGATTACTCCCACTGCTGAAATGGCCTTGTGCATTCCTGGCATCACCAGGTGGACTCAGCTTCTGTAGGGCATTGGCAGCAGGCCCTCCAGCCCCATGGGCAGCCCTGTGCAGGAACAGGAGGGCTCACCGAGGAAGGAGCCTTTAGCTTTCCAGCCCAGCTCAGGCTCCCTGCAAGCAGAAGTTGGTACCTTCCAACTCAGTTTGGAGAAGTGAGAGGGCCCCATCATAAATGTACAAGGCCAGATGTGAATGGAGATGTCATGAGGGAGACCAAGTGGTGAAGAGGTGTGAAGACTCAGATTTTCTCCCACCCTGTAAAACACGGTTGCCAGTGTAGGGAGAGGGGCATCTGCAAGCTGAGCTGGGCTGAGGGGGAAGCCGTGGACGAGGCTTGGAGAGCTGCTCCTGCACTTTCCTGACACTGTGGTTAAAAGGAGGGCTGTGTTTTCCAGAGCCCTCGATCTGGCATCTTTCCCAGGTAGTAAATTCTCTTAAAAACCAAACCAAACAGAGCTTTAATTGTACATTCTGCTTTTCTCTTCACTCCAGAATAATGGCAATAGCATTAATACAGTGCTGCATTGAGCACGTACCCGCACTGAGGCTGAGGGACCGATTCTGCCTTCCATTATTCAGGGGCACTGCCTCTGGTGAGGCAGATCAGAGTTTGAACAGTGAGCTGGAGCAATGAACTTCTACTATTCCCTGCTGTTTGACTGTGGGCAAAATAAAAAGGCCATAATATATGATGCAGTCAGCCAAGAAAGCAATATTGCTCTGCCATGTGCACGGTATACATGGAGACAAGTCCAGGATCTCATTTCTAAATTCCCATAGGTACCTCATTTAAACCATCAGCCATAACCTGCTTCTCATTTTCAATACCACTTGGTATTAGAGCTGCAGTGAACTGCTGGTGAGAGATTCTAATTCCTGCAAACAAGCCCCTGTAGGCTTGCAAGGAAAACAGAGAGTTCCCCTCTCGGTTGCCTGCTAGGTTCCCATCTGGCTGTTTCAACTTTGCTATTGCTTTTAAATGTGCCTGTTTCTGCACACGAAGCTTTCAGCTCTACCTCAAGAGACTCCTGGGTTCTCTTAGCATCAGATTCTGACCAAAGTGTAGAGACACAGACTGGGTCTTCTTAACCAAAAGGAAGATCATTTTTCACATTACAGTATCTGAAAGATTAATTCCAGTAACATGATCATTTCCTTGTGAACCACACTTCTTTCCATCTGGATTTTTCCATCAGGAGGACAAAGAGCCATAGTGTTAAGCACTACCTGAGAGAAAAGAGCAAGGAGTGTAAAAGATGAGTGCAGAGATGCTTGCTGAGAGAAAAGAGAAGAAAAACCAGAGTAGACAGCAATTTCAAATGCATCAAGAGGCTACTTTTTTTTTTTCCTTTAGGCATCACTTCTACATGAATTATATTCTGACCCCATGCTTTGGAATTTTGATCCATTTAGTTTGTCAGGTTTTTGATGAGGGAATTTAGGATATTTGGCCGCAGGAGCTTTCTGTATCATGTTATTGTTAGGTAATGTTTGTGCTCTTGTAGTAACCACAGGCCCTGCTGTGCCTGGGGCTCTCAATAATCTCATGTAAGGACTTGTTACAGAAAGACACCTGTCCCCATCTAGGCTATCAGCATAACCACAGGCAGAGCTGTGCCAGCTAGGAAGGTGCTAGCAAAAGGGAAAGATGATTGGGGTCCAGCTAATGCCCTCCCAGATTCCTCTTGGGACTCCAGTCATGCATTAGTCTCTCTACAGCTCAGTTTGGTCTTGAGGAGACAAAGGAACAACCATGGCAAAATGGCAGGAGGCTTCCCCATTACAAAAGTGAAAATTAGGGCTAGGCAGATAGGTGGCTACTCAGTCTGTGTTCATGTTTGGTTAAATAAAACATACTTTTCTCAAGTAGGAACAAGCCATTTCATCTTGTTTTAATGTTTTAAAAGATTTTTATGCAATGCAGCAAACCAAATTCCAAAACAAAGTAACTGAATAGAAAAATGGAAATAGTAATTTTTTTTTCAAATAACAAAAATAACTATTTCAAATCTACATTATTGCAGTGTTTACTTTTTTACCCCCCAAACTTTGCTGAGGTTTTCTTCACTGGAATCTGCAAATGCAACACAAATCTGTTAAATGCTTTAGCCAATTCAAGTCACTGGGGGGTTGTGTGGGTTCTCTTTTTTATTTCTTTGCCAGAAAAGTCTTCAGTAGAAAATGGCAATTGTTTCCACCATAGAGAAAGAAAGAAAAAAAAATAAAGAAAGAAAACCAAACAGAAACCAAACCTTAAAGCTTTTCAGACTGTAGTACTCAAGTGGCTGGACAATACTGGGGAGATACAAAGCTGCACAAGGTTGTTATAGAGAAGGTTCTGGCATGACTGGGTCCCTCAGGAGCTGTACCTAGCTGCATGCAAACAGCCTGGAGTCACCCACAGCCCTTTCTGGGTGCTCCCAGCAGCCAGGCAATGCCACCCACAGCCACCTCCAGCCTGGGCCTCCAGGACAGCTCTTGGACCACTGGGGAAATCCAGGCTCCACAGCTCAAACAGGGAACCAAGCAGGCTCTGGCCATTTGGGGTGTACCCCAGTGCTCCAGGTGTCTGGGAACTGATGCAGAATGACAAAACAGTTTTAAAGCTTGTGCTGCCTTGTATTCTCTGAATTGCCCTTAAAATCTCTGTCCAGCCTCAAAAGTCTCCCATCGGTAGAATTTTGTTTGTTTCTGTTGTTTTATTTTTAACCAGAAAAAAAAAGAGGAGAGAAAGAAATTAAGAATCTAATGAGACTGCTACAGTTTAAAAGAAAAGTAATTCTATCCAACTTGCATGGTCTAGATCTCTGCAGAAAGTGTTAGTGACCTTGTAAGACTGAATTTTTTTCCCCTCAGGTACAGAGATTCCTGCCCTGCTGCAGTCACTGACTGTTTCCAACTAGAGCAGCTTCTGGGAGCCACCCAGAGGGAGAAGCTGAGAGAAATGTAATCAATGGCAGCACTTTTGCTAGCTCTGCAGTATCTTAAAGTAGAAGGTGGGGAGAAACCCTCAGCAAAGTCCCTGGCCTTCAATTAAAAATTTCATATTGCTTTCCTCATTAGTCCAATTATCTGCCGTAGTTATTTCCAAACTTACCTCGAAGGCCCTGCAGAGCAATTCCATTTCAAGGCCAGTGCAGCGCAGGCAGGAGCGGTGTTCTTGGGAGGAGCTATGCTTGTGTTGACACAAGGAGCTCGCTTGTCTGCCATTAGTCATGTGAACAAAACAATGTTGGCACACTTTTGCAAAGAGGATTGCTTTATGAAAGGCAGCTCTGCAAAGCATCTCCCTGGCTGCAAAGGCTGGAGTCACCTGCAAAGTGTCACTGACACCAAAATGACTCAATTCTTGCAGAAACTCTTCAAAATCAGGTCTTGAACAAGAGGCCTCACAATCTAATTGTCTCTGCTCATCACCTTCATTATTGTAAGTAGCTGAGAGGCTACAACAGAAGTTTAAAGCAGCGAGGGCTGGGAGAAGTGAAAGTTTGGTAACAATCTGCTTACCTCCACAATTTCAGCCCTTAAGCATCTGCAGCAACTCAGAGTCAGCCACACTCCTTGAAAATGAGCCTGTGGTCTTATGAATCTCCTGAAGTAGAAGCTGTATTATCTTTTTCTTGCTATCCTTTTACTGCTTCAGGTTAACGTTCTGTGTCAGTGAAAGTACAAACAGGTCATCATGAAGATGCTGGCAGTAGCTCTTGAGCACAGTGCATGACTTTCAAAAGGCAGTAAAAACTTGTAGGGCAATGCACAGTGTCTGTTTCTGTGCTATTCTTCATGCTAACCTGTGCTAGGATTGCATAAGATACTCCTTTGCCAAAGCTCTTGATGTTACATTTATTTGCCCTGAAAAATTCGTAGGCTTTTATTTCTATATGCCTCTCTACTACCCTGCAGTTCTTTTCCTCCATCATTAAAAGTAAAACCAGTCCTCTATTTTTCTATCTCTTCCATCAATTTTATTGTGATTTTCATATCTTGCCTATTAAGTAGTTACCTTAGGGAGACCTCCTTCTTATTGGAACATATAAAAAGCTACAACTGTACTTAATATTTGTGGGGAGGAGGAAAGAGAAAAGGGCAAGGGAAGCAAATTTAGGCTGAAGTCACAGAATTATATGTGGTATGTTCAGTAATATGCCTCACACATCTCCACTTTTTTTCCATAAGCAAAAAGATACTGTCCCTTGTTTTCTGCTTATTCCCCAATCAGCCTACACTGTTAAAAATAACATACATGGACAAAGTTGTTGTTTTAGGAGCAACATCCATCTGACTACTGCTGCTGTGGGGTGGGGGACAGACAAGGTGACTTCTGAAGGTCCCATCTGCACTTGTTTTCTAAAATTGCTGAGAAAGTAAACCAAAACTTCAGATTTAGGCATTCAGGCATTAGAGTGAAAGCTGTTGCCATATTACAATAAACACCATCTACCGTACTTTGGGAAGAGTTCTAGTGTGGCTTCCACATTGATTATGACTCTAATAATAACAAGCAACCAAACAAAGTACATCAATATTTTTGGGGGCAAGAACAGCAATTCAGTATAATGAGATCCTGGCAGGAGAAATGCTCCTGAAGTCTCAGAAAAGGGACTGCTTGGATATCTTCAGACTCTTGCCCTTGACTGAGCTCTGCTTCCAGCTGAACCAGCTGTCCTGAACTTCCTAGGTCTAAACCAGCAAACAGCATTGCAACAGGGTTGCCGGTATTCCTCTGTGTGATCTGTGAGGGTTCACAGGTCTGTGATCTCACAGATCTGGGATGGAGGCCTGGGTGGGATTCTCAACAGGACAACAACACCAGAACTTTTAGCTCTATAATTTCAAAAATGCTCTTTTTTCTCACATCCCGGGTAAGTACCATGCCCCTCAGACAAGAGAAATGGACTCTCTCTGGAGAGAAGTTGCTATTACATTATTTATACAAAGTGGAACAGCTCCCAGAGGAGAGGCTGAGACAGACAGGTGCAAGAATACCAGTATAGCTAAGTGTCCAGGGATATTCAGTGGAGGGAGGGAGGGAGGGAGAGAGAGAGAGAGAAAACTAGTTCAAATCCTCTCAATTGCTATTTCTATACATACAGACATAGATATATATATGTTTATATATGGATGTGAAAATCTGTTCATATGTATACACATATGTATGTGTATATGTGTGTTTAAATACATCACTATAAATGAAAGAAAATGTTATGCACATATGTTTCATATGTGTACACACACACACATACACCATACAAATGTCTCTCACGTACACATCCTAAGATTTCCACCTTGGCCCTAGAAGTTTTGTAAGTATAAGTCAGTTTAATGATGCATTCTTTCAAAAACTTTCAGTTGTAACTAAGCAGAATCAAGTGTGCACAAACATTCTGGTAGCTCTTCAACAAAAAGAGAAATGGTGGCTGTACCTACAAGGTGCCGCCAGTCTGCATTTGGGTGGTGCAGGATGTTCTTTACCAACAGTGTTACTTGACAAGAAATGAAATCACATCATCTTAGGCTGCTTTCTCAGGGGAGAAATTACATGCCTATAGAGTCCTACCCCTGAGTCCGTCCTGCTCTCTGGATGCTTTTAGCAACACCTGCAGGCCCTGCTGCACACGCTAGTTATAATAATGTAATGTTATTTGAAGGGTAATGAACAGGACTTCTTTCTAGGGAATATTATTTCTGTATGAAAATTTCCTCTTAATTCATTTCAGAAAAGCTGTCTCTGATACAGCTCAAGTGTGTGTAAGGGAGCAGCAAGATGCCTCACACCAGAGACTCTTCATCTCTGACTAGCAGCACTGCCTACGAAACACCAGCACTATCAGATCTCCAGCGGCTCCTGTGGCTCAGAGGAGGGTCTGATAATCATGTGGATCAAGTCTGGCCGAATATCTACCTGGGAGATGCGTAAGAACATATGGTCTTTTTATTAAGCTGTTATAAGTCCCTGGGAGGAGGAGGAAGGGGTGTGGTACAGTAAGGATCAGCTTTTGGGTCTGCAGGAATGTTTTTGTGATAGAGGCTTCCAAAACTGATGATGTAAGGAGCTTGGATGTCAAGAAAAACACAACATGCAAAATGGTGACTTATGTTGTGTCTGACTTATTTTTATATTATTGGAGCCACCATGAATTTGGCAGGGCATGAATTATTTGTATTCTAGACTGAAATCCTCAAAGAACCTATGCCAAAATGATGCCAATTCTGAGATGCATTATCTGGCCTGGAAACGGTGCGCTGAGGCAGCAGACGAGCACAGTAGCCCTCACACTCAAATAGGGATAGCAGGATCAAGTAGGAGGAAGACCCAAATGAATTGTACAACAGGGATTTTGACATTCCAAATCCAAACTTTCTTTCAAAGATGGTAAAACTGAAAATATCAAACAGGAATTTTCATGCAAATATTCTTGTGACCAATCATATTTATTGCTATTTCCTTCCAACTGGATTACTGCAGATTACGTAGATCATTAGCTCATTTTCCCCAGCTCCTCCTCCTCATTAATCCATCAGTTAGGGTTCAGAATTTTGTGGGATGCCTTTAGTCCCAGTTTATGGTGGGAAGTGGGGTTCACCCAGCTGGTGAACACAATGCATCCACTTCATGTCCAAACCAGGAACAAGGTATTGCTGCATCTGTGCAAGTTCTTACACTTGAGACTCAGGCACATCATCAATGAGAGATTAGCATTAAAACTTGCTAAACAATATTTAAAGAAAAATCTTGACCACTTTATATAGTAAGCCATGTTCCCAGTGATTCACTCCTGGGAGGCATTTGCTTAACTGACAGTATCCCACTGGCAAGTCTGTGCTCCTGCTGCTCTCCACACCTCCAATATCACATCTTTCATGCACAAATCACTCCTCTGTAAGCAGGATGCAGCTCCTGCATCCTTGCGTAGTGGGAGCAGGCACTAACTTTAAACCATGCTATTTTTGCAGAATGTTAAGAGCGTTGCCAATGTGCCCTTCATGTCTTTCAACAGGTGGGCTGCTAGGAGCAAAACTACTCTTCAAAGCCTCAACATTACTCATATCCTTAATGCAGCAGATGGACCATATAGCATCAACACGGGAGCCAAATATTATGCAGATCTGCAAATAGAGTACTATGGAGTAGAAGCATTTGATGATCCTTCCTTCGATTTAAGTATCTTCTTCTATGATGCTGCCAATTTCATAGGCAAGGCCTTACACTCATCAGGAGGTAAGAGAGAAGCAAAGATAAGCTTTGGGGGGAAGTTTCAACACAAGCCAAATGGCTTTTCCTTGCAGTAACAGGCACCAACAGACCTCAGAATCAGCATATAGTTCAAGGCAGCACACACAGAACCACTGAGCAGAGGATGGAGAAGGGCACCTATGCCATATGCTGCAGGCAAGGTGGCCATGCCAGGTCCCCAGGAGCTGGGGAAGGCTGGCTGCCCCCAGCCCAGTGTGGTGGAGGGAAGGGCAAGCTCTAGGACTAGAGTGTAGAGGGAAGGGCAGAGGTTATGGCACTGCAGATGCTGCTCCATGGGCCCATTCTGTACGCAGGGTCTGTGTGCTTCCACATGTCCCTCCCACCCCTCACACACTGAGAGGGGCTGCAGCTGGGATCCAGCCCTGCAGGCTGCTCCTGCTCCCTGTGGGAGCAGCGGTGCTTCGGCGCTGGCTGGAATGCTTTGCACGCTTAAGTACTTGACAGAATTGGAGCTTTATTCAGCCTGTCTATTAAGCTAGAGAAGCAGCAGAAGTTAATGAACTAAGTCAAAAACTACGAGCCTGACCCGCAGCCTGCTGAATTTTTGTCAGCAGAGTTTGGATTATGGCCTAGTTATCATAATTTCCATTTGTTCCAGAGTTTGCTCTGACTCTGACTGGCTGCAGGATCTGCTGCTTTCACTGGAGTGCTTTATTAAATCCTCAGTTATAGGTCACACTGGGCTGCTGAGATACAGTAAATTACGACTCCATTTTTACAGGCGGACTATCCCACAGAGCTTGTGGAACTTGCCAGTGATCCTAGTCAGGGCTGGGTCAAAGTTTTCTGTCAAAACTTTTTTTTTTCCACAGAAAACTATACTAGCCAGTTTAGTCACAAAAAGCTTCTCCTTCCACAGAAAATTTGAACTATTTTAATCTTAGGCCTAAGTTCAATGCAGGAGGTCAGTATGAAATACCACCATGCCTGAGAGGTGATCTTCCTGAAAGCAGTAGGATCCACTAATTGTCCCCATTGTTTTCCTAACTTGATTCCAGCATTTCTTTTCCTCCCTTTGTGTGTTCCGCTTCAGAAATGCTAAAGTACACTCACCTTGCTGTGCCTTTTTTTTTCTGCAGGTAAGGTGTTTGTTCATTGTGCCATGGGAGTGAGCCGCTCAGCAACTTTAGTGCTTGCCTTTTTAATGATCCATGAAAACATGACACTTGTGGATGCTCTGAAGACAGTGAGTGCTCACAGAAACATCTGTCCGAATTCAGGGTTCCTCAGCCAGCTTCGGGACTTGGACATTAAACTGAATGAAGAGAGGAAAGGAACCAGAGTATCTGCTGCCAAAGAGCTGTAAGAAAGTATTGCTGAAAGAGAGAAGACAAAAATCCTATTTGAGTTGCCTGTATCTCTTATAGATGAACTCCATTTATAAATTTAGGACACAAGTTTATGAGACACCAGAATACATGTTATTAATAAAAGTAGATTTTGCTTGATCTTTCCATTTTGCAAAGCCTTCCTAGATTTATATATATGATTGGTTGTATACTCTATCCTTCACTCTCCACCTTAAAACATTGCTGTCTGCTGGTTAAAAAAAAAAAAAAAGAAAGAAAGGAAAAAAAAGAAAGCTATCAGGTTCCACTTTAGAAATAGCTGTGTTTCAGCAACTAGTGAAGCTCATATCACTTTATGAAGTGTTAGGCTATTTGAGGTGAAAGATGCCATATTATTTATGCTACAGTAATGCTTAGAAGTTTTCTTATGAACCAGCCCGCCACCCCTTTGCTCCCTGTATCTCAAAGTGTTTGTATTTTGAGACCTGAATCTGGTACTGGTTAGTTCTTGCTTTTACAATTGGTGGAGCTCCTGAGTTGGGGTAAGAGGCTACTTAAAGGTAGAGCAGCTGGGAAACAACACAAGCCACTCTTAAGAAATTATTCCAGGTATCTCTAGAGTGCTTTCCCTTTGGTAGTTCATCAGAGTTTTTTACCTCCACGAAAATACATTGCTTTGAGATGGCATTCAGATATTGTTCATCTTTTATAGTAAAAATCATCCAGGAAATGTTGCAGAGAATGATTTTAAAGAAGAAGGTGGGTTCCCAGCTGAGGATGGTACAGGAAAATATTTGATGACAAAATTTAATGTATCCCCAATTTGTCTGACAGTTCAAAATGATAAAACTTGGGATTTTCTTTCTCAAAAAATGAAAGGTTATTAACATTGCAACATCATATTCTGTGGCATTTGCTCTTGTGAGGTGGACTCAAGTGAAAACTGAAGACACACAGGAATGGCAAAGGAGGTGCTGACAGGCATCAGGCTTTCATCTTTGTGTCTCTGGGCCACCATAAGAGCACTCAATAGCTACTGTCATCTGATGGATCAGTGCTGCCTGGAAACTATGTGAAGCACATCTGGCTTTTGGTTCCCAGTGGACAAGCATTTGCAGCACAAAGCCAGCTCCAAAGCCAGCTGGGGATGGCAGTTTGTATTCCTAGTACCAAACTCAGGAATGCAGAGGCGTGAATACTCCCCACTATGTGAGCTGGCTACTCAAAAACAGCACAGCAACAAGGGAAAACATGCCTTGCCATTTCCAGAATTGTCTACAAGGTTGATTTCTGCCTTCAGGACAGACAACTCAGCACTTTTAATAATGTTCTTTGGTGATATCTCCATCTGCTCTGTGGGCCAGACTGTAGAAGTCAGAGCACAAAGCAGAGCATTTGGCACTGAGGACCTGACCCTCACACTAAGGGCATCTCAGGAGGTTTTGCTTTGGACTAACCCTGTGGATTGGACATCCCTGAGCAGCAGTAGAGCAGTGCTGGAACACGTCTTTGCTTTGGTTCCCTAAGAAAACCTCCTCATGAGCTCTAGTGCTTGGTCTGCAAAGTCAACAGAACCACAACAAGTGGGAATAGCCAAATTTAAAGTATGCTTCAGACCGAAATCAAAATTTAACATGCATGTTTCCATTACCAATTAAATCTAACAAAGTGATTTCAACTTACAGAACAAGTTGTGGAAAAACCCCCAGTGGATCTGTCTGTAGAGATGCCCCTAGCCTCAACCACAAGAATAGTATTTTGTTATGCTTTTCCCTATAAGAAGCCAGAATGAGGTCAACCAGCCATTTTCGGGCTGAAGCAAAGGGCAGAGCTGAGGATGCTCTCGCAGGGGGTACTTATAGCACCTGCACATTTAATACATTTCACAGGATACAAACTTGCTGCTGTTTTACAATACAAGTTGGTACAGCTGGAAAACTGCAGCTTACTCTGATGTTAAAATACTATGAACGCGGCAAAGTAACACACAGAATTGCGATGGGGTTGCGATGGCGCACGCGTGGTTTTTCTGCCAAAGGCGCATCGCATCCCATCGCATCCCATCCCGCATCCCATCGCATCCCGTCCCACGCGATGGCGGGCGCTGCCCCCGCCCGGCCCCGCGCGGCTCCGGCTGCCGCCGCCAGGTGGCGCGGGCGGCCCG
>VZRZ01002431.1:4725535-4797814 GCA_013398175.1 Climacteris rufus | reverse complement strand
CCAGCCGCTGGCACCACCTGAGTCCCGGCCTCCTCCACAGCTCAGCCCCGCCAGCTGCCTTCCCCCGGCTGCTGCCCGCAGGTCCAAAGAGGGTACGGGAGTACGGGTTATAATTAACAGAATTAAAAATAGTCTTTGAATAAACTGAACACCCGGAGAGGCTAGAAATTTGTTGTGCAGATGGCACGTTAGGAGGAAAGTGAGTGGTATTACTGAAACAAAGGTAATCCAAGACACCCCAGCGCGGGAGCTTCGACTACCAGGCAAGTACCTTTACGCTTGTTTACAAAGCAGCCCCCGGTGAAGTCCGTACCTGCACCGAGCAGCGGGAGCCCCCCACAGCCAGCCCCGCCAGCACCGAGCCCGCGGCAGGGCCGGGCCAGAGCGGCGGCCGGGCCCCTGTACTCAGGAACTCCAATATTTGTGAAATTCGAGTTTGCTTTCCAGCTGGACTTGCAGGCTGGGGATCTCTCGCTGAAAAAGATGCTTAAAAAAACAAACCTATTGAATTTAAATACCAATCTGGCTTGTATTTAAACTTGTTACAGAACTACCTTTAAGATAATAGCCATGAAACATTGTATGCGGGTTTCCTTCTTCTCAGCTGCTGTTCCCAAGTCGATCCTGGGAAGAGAGATTGTCCAGTTACACTGAAGAAAATGCAAAACAGACTATGAATAAAATGCTGTGTAGTTCAAAAACAAAACCTGGGAGAAACAAAATGAACAAGTAAAAAGTTTGAAAGGAGAGTGAGCGGTGGTTTTTTTCCTTTTTTTTTTTTTTTTTCTCTAGTACTAACTCTTTATAGTTTGGGGCATTTGTGAATTATTTATAACTAGGATAGAATTTTCAGACAGAAATGAGATTTTTAATATCAGCAGTCTTCCTCAGAACATTTTTATTGAGGAAATGTGTTTGTATGGCGGGGGAAGCCATCATGATGCTTGGAGTAAAAGAGTACAGAAAGAGAAGACTGGGTTAAATTAATTCCTGCTAAATACCTACCAGCAGACTTGCTGTCTGTATGGAGAGCTGGAGACAGAATTGTACCAGGGTAAAAAGGATACTATGTCTATTTATAGTGCTGCCTTCAACACCATAGGAATTCAAAGCAAAACTCCAACTCAGCATACAGTCTTATCATCATCTTCTTCTGTCAAGATTAAATGGGGCCTGAGATCATTTCCCCTACAAATCCTTGCTAGGAAGGATCTGTTCCTTTGTGCAACAAGGAACTACCATGGTACAAATCACTCCAGAGGTCAAGTCCTCACCCAGCCAAATGTCACCACTTTCCTTGTGGTAGTCAGAGGAAGGGGAGAAAGAGACGCTCACAAGACTCAGCACTTAAGTGCTTAAGCAGGAACGACCAAAAGTATTTCACCTGCCATGTGTCCCTGCTCCCCGTACTGTCCCCAGCCTTCTTGCACCAGGTGTTCTGGAGCACTGGCAAACAAAAGGGTAAGTGTAGCTCCAGCACAATCCCAGTGCCAGGCAGCAAAGAGAGGAATAGGAACAGGGTACTGGCACACAGTCATGGTCATTCATGGTATCACTTGAGATAAGGCCCTTTCCCTGTGTGCCCTTCTTGCCACAGCAGAACCATCCATCTCTGGCAAAGAATGGACTCCAGTAGTTGTATGGGGCACCTATTTATCAGTAGAAATTATCTCTAATGTTGAGAGTACAAATGAGAGCAGCTTTGGAAAGGTATTAGCAAAAACCTGACTGCCACTCTAAAAAAAAAGGCAGACTCCTGGATTTCCTTAGCTCTACTCTTCTTTTAGCATCATGGTGCCTCAGATCTTTCCTTCTCATCTTCCACCCTCCAGTTTCTCTTTAATAAGAGCTGTTTTTTCATTCTTCACAAAGCACTACCTACTTCATTCTCTCAATGCTCCTCTTTTGTAATTCTGTTACCAAGCTGTCTGCTAGGTGGGGAGCAGAAGGTGCAGGACTTGGTGCTGCCTTTGAGGTATAGGTAATTATTATGTGCATCTGTTATTGTGGTTGCTGCCTCAACAGGTGGAAAACATGCTGTTCTCTGATAGATTTGCAGCTCTCCATGCTCCTGCCTTGTCTTTTCTGTAAAGCCAGTCATGTGGTGTTCCTAAAATAATAAACACAGCCTCAGTGCTGCCACAAAAACCCCTGGTAAATATATTTTTATGGGAATGAAGTATTAAAGGATTTGAACACTTACTCACTGAAAGCAAAATATGAGCAGTAAGGTTGGGTAAAGATTCAAAGGCTGGTTTGCTTCCTTTCCCTGGGGCACATCAAGGCTGTACTGTTTGCACTTTAGAGATGGATAGTGGGGAATTACTTAACCCAAAACGATGGAAACAATTCAGACTATAATAATATAGCATGAGAGTTTCTCACATTACATCTATTCCCCACACTACTTGCTATATTCTGCCTTCAGATTCACGTGCACAACTCTCACTGGAATCTGGAGGAACTGTATTTGAAGCCAAAATGCATTTCATTGTCTTTCTGAAGTCTCTCTGCAGTTTAGTGGCTAAATTCTGAGCTCAAGAACGGGGAACAAAGCTTGTCTAAACATTTCCCAATGTCTGTCTCTGTGAGATTCCCATCTGTTGTGTTTTATTTTGAATTTCATCTTCCTACTTTCCTAAAAACACAAAGCAGAAACACACGTTCCCTCTGCCCTTGAGTGCAGGAGTCACCTAATATCCCAGCAGGTTCTCTCACAACATACAATGGATTCAAGTTTGTCTAAAATCCTACCAGCCCTTTGTGGAATAGAAAGGGAGGAGACCAGAAACATGAGCCAAGTTTCTGAGTGTTATGAACATCCCCCCCAGTCCCCCAAAGGGACTCCATTTCCTGTTTCCTCTCTCCCAAAAATGTCACCTGGCTTTGAGTTTCATGAAGTGAAATATACGGTGCTCAACTCCAGCCTCTAAGTCTTGGGTTTGCACTTTCTGCTGACACTGCAGAGACTACAAAAGCCATGAAAGCCGAGTCTGACTTTGGGGCTTCAAATTTGCTACAATAACAGAGCAAATTAAATGGAGAGCATGTTAAATGGGTTGGGAGATGCTGTTGACCAATAAATCTTCATTCAGTTCCTGCACCAAGCTGTGCTGCACCTCTGGTCAAATTGATCATTGTTTTTCCTTTTACGTTTCAACTATTTCTCCACCAGGTTGAGGTTTAAAAAAAATTCAAAGTTGCTTGAGGTCTAATTAGAAATAGAACACAGTATTAATCCATTTTACACCATATATGTATCCAGTTTGGAGATGTTGGTGCATTGTTCAAACAGGCCAAGTTGCACTCTGTTCACCACCAGTTACTTACTGCCTTGGTTTTTGCCAGTTCTTTTACTTACTCCCAGTACTGATGGACACTTTGTTCAGTGGTTTATGGTGGCTTTCTGGATCACTGGTTTGCATCTCCAGAGGTTTCGGCTCAAGAGTTGCCAACACAAACCTCAGGAGTTCATATGACTCTCACCTCCTGAAAGCAAAGCCTGTGCTGAGAATAACAAAAGCTTTCACAGAATTAGAGCACAGTCCTGTTCTGATGATGTTTGTGACTGAAGGCAGGCTGCCACAACTGGGGCTTCTGACAGCCTTTCCTGCAGACCACTACAGAAATACAGCTCCATAGGTATAACTCAGGTGCCAAGCTACTCTACTATATGGGCTTTAAAAACACTCTGCCCAGTTTAGGATAGAGAGGCTTAAGGGAATAGTGCAAAATAAACATGAGGAAGTACTCAGCAGTACTGAGAATGACACAGCCTTGGCATCTGCAGGGTACCTGCAGAGCAGGATCCTCTGCCCCAGACTGTCTTTGCCATAAGGGAAGAAACAATTACTGAGTATCTCTAGTAAGTATAAGACAAGGAACAAAAGGTACATGCAAATACAGCATAAATGGGGAAGTTAGCCTTCAGTATTATTCTGTGACAAGTACCATTTATGGTGGCCCAACTCTTTGTTGGCCATAGTCCATACCTCGGAGTTGTCCTCAGAGTTGGATAACATTTGAAAAATTCAGATGGCTCTCAACCTTTTCCATATAAAAAAGAAAGTGTCAATTATTTGGGTTTATGCAGTAGTACCTCAGCACACAAACTTACAGGTTCCCAGCACTTGGGCACTGCAACCTCCCCTTCACAAAGCTGCCTGTTGTGTCCCAGGCAAGACTGAAGAGTGTAACCACAACAGCTGCCTTCTAACGGGATACAAATTATTTTGTGTTAGAAATTACCTGGTTTCTATGCTATAGAAGAAGATGTGTTCTGTTTTTGTAGTGGGTGATCTATGACATTTGGGTGCACATATTTTTAACTGATAGTTTGTTTTAGAAAAAATAGTAAGAGTTAACCTGAAGGACAAATGATCAAAAATACCTATAATCCCAAGAGCTAACACAATTGCTGGGAAATTCTAGACCTCAAATCAGCTGTGCCACACAATATGATGAATTCCTATTTTTTCCCTTCCACAGACTTATAGTGAGATTTTACAATGAGAAGAAAACAATTTGCTTAGCTGACTTGGGATTTCATCTCCTTCCGTTACCTCTCTTAGACTATACACACACCAGCAAGCAAGCCTCAGCTGTGTTCAGTCTCACTCTGACCTCTGTACTAACATGATTTACTGGTTTTAGTTCTCAAATGGTATTTCACGTTATAACTCAAAGGATCTGATTAGAACTAGCCGGTATTTTAATGATTTATGAGGGGCATCTGGGACTGCATGGGTAGCATACACATTGTGTCATTGCTACAGGAGGACTCTGTATTGATCATACCAGCATGCTCCAAGACAAGAGTGTGTCAAATTCCAATAAGCCTTAGTTCACAAACCTTATCTGACAGGTGGCCAAGCTTGCACTGGGACTGACCATAGTTCACATGGTGGGAATAAAACAAAACAGCTGGATTGCTTCTAGCCATTGCATTATGAGAGGATTTCTATTCGTTTCTCTTGTTCTATTTCTATCTTGCAGTGCTTAAGAAGGTGTTTATCCTTCCCAGTTTTGTAGCCAGAAACCAGGGCCACAGGAGCTTGCAATCAGCTCTGTGGTTTATATTTCTGCCAGAAGACACTGGTGCAAAGTACAGCCTGCTGGAACTAGCCTTCCAGACCTCTCCATGTCCTGCCATGGCTATCACATTGCTAGCAAGTCTCAGATCAGAGAGGCTCAGCTGTGGGAAAGATAAAGAAACAATTAGACAGCACAGTTGGTTTAAAGCCATACTGTTACTGCATTTAATAAGAGATCATACTATTTTTTTTTGTAATAACTGTAAAAAAGGACTGCAAGCACAGAAAGAAGGTATCAGGAGCACAGTGATAAAAGGGTTTCATGTCTTTGGTTTCATTTTATGTGTTCTGAATTGTCTTTTGAGCATTGAAGCCAACATCTGCCAAAGCATTCCTGGAAAACCTTGTCCCTCGGCATGCAAGTCCAGCCTTGACTATTATACACCTCGTACTGTGAACTGCCTTTCACTTGCTAGACATGAGTGAAAGCTTTTGACCCACACGAAACTCAAGACCAACTCTTTACCCAAGTTCAGCTGCCAGTGTTTGGCAGCACTCTGCCCCTGGGTTGCCTCCCAACTCAGACTTATGGAAAGATGTAGAAAAATCATCAAGCTTAACTTCACCATCTCCACCTGTGCAGTGGGAACAGCACTGTTCCTCACAGGATCACTGTGATAACAGCTATGAAAATTATTCCAGTGCTCAAGAAACACCAGGGAATCTTGGCTGCCTACCTCCTGCTGTTTCCCATCTTCTAGCGGCTTACTCAACCCTTCTGCTTCACCAGTGTAGGGCATAAGTGTCTGCTGTCTTCTGTAAGTTGGGTAGTACACAGCTGTCAATGTGGTGCTGGTAGAGACCACAGGACAAGAACAAAGAGCAGTGAAACTTCAAATGCCCTCAAACAGAAGAGACACAAGAAAGAGAAAAAAGCAGCAATATATTGTTTTTCAGATAGAAGAACATACCAGAGCTAGTCACAGGGGAGAAGGGCTTTGCATTGTGCCATCCTTTTGGTTAAATCCTTGAGGCAGAAACCATTCATTTGTAACGAGATTCTTTGAATTCTGAAGCCTGATGTTTTCAGTTCTGGGCTGGAGGACACGGCTATATTAGTTATTGTTAACAGCAGCCTCATTCACCTTCAGATGTGGGCTGCTAAACTCTCTTGGGCCACAGGATGCCGACCTAAAGGACTGCATTCTAACTGGGGTTCTGTGCAAGGCACAGCATGGGAAATCCTTGGCCTCTGAACTTTGCCAAAGCAAGAAATAAACATGACTTCAGTTCATTTAGGAGGTGACCTGGGAAAATTAGATGAGGCTAGATCAAGAGTATGCAACATGGAGTAAACCTGAAGAGTAAAACCATGGCTCAGAGACCGGAAACAACACCCAAGTGACACTTGTCCTTCTTTCGTTAAGCTCGAGGTAGCACACCCAGCAACCCACCTGGCTTTCTCATGTTGTGTTCAGCTGGGAGTGAGCTGTCCGAGTCAACACCCCTTACAAAGCAGACTGTGTACAAAAGAGTGTAGTAGTAGAGCTGTGTGGCAGTCACAGTTTCACCGCAGACAGCTGTGGAGGTGAAGCAGAGAATGTGCCATTTGGGATACAGCATGAACACTGCCCCACACAGCAGCAGTGTGAAGCTGAAGTGCCTCACCACAAAGGTGAGCCTCAAGTTCACCAGGTCTGCATCAGAGAAACAGACTCAGCACATTTCAGGCCATCTGTGAATAAATCCAAGATCGTACCTCTCCGGAGGGTCATGCCCTACATCATCCAGTAATGAGAGCAATGCACACTCCCTACAACTGAAGGCTGCAAATATTGGTAAAGCATTGCTACAAGCCATGAAAAAGCAACTAGGATTTATGTTGTTGGGAGGGTGACAGCTTTGGAGTGGTTGTACCAAGAAACCAGTGTCAGTCAGACAACCCAGCTGGTTCTGACTGGCAGCTCCAAGACAAAATCAAAGTGGCACATGTTGCTCCTGATTTAGAGCAACCTGCATCAACTTGCCAGCCTGTCTTTCAGAAATCTTTCATCCTTCAGTTTTTTCAGTAAGCTTCTGAGAGTGCTTCTAGAAGAAAAAATTGAGTTTACCTTTTCAGAGAATACCAGCTTTCACCTCCAACATGTTATTGCTGGAGGCAAGAGAGATACAGGGATGTAACAATTCTTGAGCCCAGAATACAGAGCAACTAAATTTTAGGTAAGCTTGTGTTCAAGTGCAAGCATAGTGATATCAAGACTGTTTCATAGCATGTCTAAGAACTGTTTAGTGCTACAATGCTGTAGGATAGGGATTTTTTTTCTCAAGAAGTAGTGAAAAATGTCAGTACTGAATGGAGGAAGGAGTTACAGAGTCAGAACTGACAGTGAAGTCTGATGGCTGAAGTCCATTGCAGAAGAGGACACTAGCAATGATGTTTGATGTAGGAGGGGTAGCCTGGCCAGGAGCTAGAGAGACTGTCAAATATGGGCATGGTGTCACAAATAGCTTGGAGATGTGGTAGATGCATTTCAGACCAGCTACTGTCTTGGGGTCATATGAAATGTGTCTGCTTGTCTACCAGCTCAGGTTGGGTTAATAGGTGTAAGGATGCACTTGGAAGCTGAGAGCAGAGGTACCAGTGGGCTTCAGAGGGCCTAGTTTTGCAGCTGAACTTCTGTGCTCACAGCCAAAAGCCACATCTTTGCTGGGACTAGGGCTGGAAGGGAACAGACTTTGCTTTACTTGCTTGCCAAGAGCCAGGTTCAGGTCCTTGGAGCTCTACAGGGCTCTTGCTCCAGCTGATGACTTCATGAACACCTAGTTCTGGGAGGAACACGGCTCCCTGCACAGCCTTAAATGCTGTGTTTCCCTGCATATGCAATGACATCACTGCCACCTGAGGGCCCAGACTCTGGTCTTGGCAGGTAAAAGCCTTTTGGGTTACCTTACATTGGGGTACTTGCTCTCAATGCATATTTATATAATGATTGCTAGATGGCTGTAATTAAATGACTGTAAAGCAGTACCTAAAATGCACCAGTAATAAATTCTTAATAGCTGATGCTGTAGCAAGCAGTTAAAAAAAAAAAAAAAAAAGTCGTAACATGCAGATTGTTAACGGTGTCTGGGCCTGTTTAATGGTCAGCTTTAAATAGTTACAAGGCACACTATTAAAAGGGCATGTAAAATTTGTAACTACTAAATAAAAAGTCCAATTCAACAACAAAATACACCCAAGCTTCAGTGTTGAAGAAGCCCCAGAAAAGCTTGGGGTGAATACGCTATCTCCTCCTATCTCTGCAGTCCTTCTGGTGGTGCTACCTATCAGCCATGGTTTCTGTAAAGCATACTCCGTGTACCTGCCTCTGCCTGGTACAGATTCTGTCCATGCCTCTGTCCTGGCTCATAAGCATAGTTAGGATCCTACTTATATTACAAATATGCAACTAGGTACAGCAACCTGTGGTTTTGCATTTCGTATTGAAGGGATGGGTCAGGGAAAATTAATTTTGCTGCTCATATTTTTCACTTCTCTTATCCACTCAAAGCTGCTGTGTGGGCAATAATTCTACGGAGTTGGTTTCCCATGGCTAAAGAATAAAATAAACATACATTGAAGACCCAGAAGAGTTAGCAAAATCAGCAGGTGGCCAGGTTTTGCACACTTGGTACAACACTGCTGCACATCAAAGGATGTCTGCATCTGTCTAGCCACTGTCAGGAACTGCACACATGGCTGGTAACTACAAATGTACTAACCAGCTGATGACAAGAGAATATTTTATACTACAGTCACAGAAAAAAACCTGAGGCCACCCTGCCTTGGGGCCTGCATGCCAGTGTACATCCTGAAACAGTCAAGACCATCAGGTCTGAGAACTGCTGCCTGGCCCACAGACTTGCTGTGAAAAAATTAGACATTTTTGAGGCTTCAGAGGCCTGGCAATCCATAACATCAGTGGAAACTGTGGTAAATTCAGCATATTTGAGAACCAGGATGGGTTGATTAATTTCTTCCTTACATTTGAGTAGTGCTTAGCATCAAAAATGTAACTGCTGATTTACCTGGATGTCACACAGAGGAAAATTTTACTTGGACAGAGGGGTGGCATCACAATCCCTCTGAAGTTAGGACAGAAAATTTTCACCAATGCAATAGTGAGAGGAAAAAAAAAAATCAGATGTTTTTGCCATCCTTGTGCTGCTCAAAGCTGTCCAACACAGAGATTTAGTTAGTCTGCTCCTCAGCATAGGCCTTGCATGGTCTGTGGAGAGAAAGTCCACCTAATGGATTTTGCCAAGTCACACCAAGCAGGTGCCTTGCCCTAAACGTATAACTGGGTTACACTTGTGAGTCTGGAAGCCTCTACTAAATTTGGAAGTGCTGTTCAGATTACATCCTCCAGCTGCTGGAGAGATTTCCTTACAAACAGTTGGCTACTCAAATACCTTGTGCCTCCCTAGATACTGCTTCTATCTCAGCTTTCAAGTCCAGCCAGCCCTACCTCAGCCATCTCTGTATTTGATTCATACCATCTATATCTCATAGTGCTCCCAGGAATTGAAAAATTATGACTCCAGCGAGACTATTGAGTTAAACGCTAAGGAAGAAAGAATGATGACAGTAATACTTGTCATTTGTGTGGCAATGTAGCAACACAAAACCCACTCTCAAACATACGTTATCTTGCAGGAATCTTTCCAGGCAATAGGCTTTCTGAGAAATGTTTATGACTTCTGAATACATGATAGGCATGAACTTGACATGACCTACTTGGCCAAGCTGTGGGCTTCAGCCTAGTCTTTTACCACCACAAATCAGTCTATTTGAAGTATAGTCAGACTGATATCTTCACTGGGATGGCAAAGTTATAGCACATACCAGCTTCAGAAAACACAGGATGGAGGCTACTTTGTTCTCAGGATTTAAAGATTCAGAAGTATCCTTACTAATGTCAGAAGAAAATGGCTATGTTCTACCCATACAGAAAAGCCAGCATAGGCCCTGGCATAATTAAAATATTTGATGCATGTTTGAAAGGACAGCACTGACATCCTTATATGCAGATCACTCCTTTAACTTGGCATTGGAAAGCAGAGCTTGTAAAGGCTTTCTACTAAATATCCTAGACACAAGAGTTGTTTTTTCCTCCTGACTGTACCACAGCATCATGCTCCACAATTTTCTGCTGCTTCATCTCAGCCTTCATACAATCCTCTCAGCTTGATCTCATACCAATGTAATGTCAAATTGTCAAATTACACAGACTTTTGGTTTTGTTCTTGTTTAATGAAATATTATGGAATTCAAGGAAATGGATAAAAAGGTGGCATGTTTCCAAGGACTGAGACACCTGTCTCTAAAGGCCCACTCCTCAGCATGACACTGAATAGCACTAAGTATGTTACAGACAAAGCTGTAGTCACTGAATTAACTGAAACCCAACCAAAGCATCCACAGTATATGGAGTCCATAGGGACATTGACTGCTGGGCAGATGGGAAGCCTAAACAGTCAGGAAGGAGATATTACCTGAGACCTCTCACAGGACCACTTCCTTTTCCACCTGGGATAGTTGATATTTATGGAACCATTGACCTGGCTGCTCTTATTGCCCAACGGCAGCAAAGCCACCAATGCACAACAATCCAGGAAAGTGGCTACAGGTGAAGGCAGGGATGGTGGCATGTATAGTCATACTCTAGGTCACTCTACATCATTAGAATGACCTGCTTGCAACAGGCCTCTTTGATCGTTGTAATTAAGGAAATTCTATTACATAGTTCAGATACAATTACAGTTGCAGTACAAACCAATTCAAAATTAATATAAAATAATGGTAAAACTTCTATATGATTGAATAATTACCATACTACAACTATAGCAGGGCAAAGACCAGGAATGTTTCATATCATCATTCAGAAACCAGCATTTTAAAATTGTATTGCTCGTTCATACAACACATGTCAGAAACAGATCCACTATGAAAAGTCAATACAGAGGAATTGAGCTGAGAATCATTAAAATCATATTTTTAAAATGAACAGCCACCACATTATTACATATAATCATTTTCCTTTCACACTAATTTTTTAAAATCTATTCGTGTTCCTTATAAAACATTACACAAAATTTTAATCATAGCATTGTTTTCTTTAAATATGTGCATTTCAGTAATGACACTTGCATGTATAAATTTAGTGAGTTAAGATGTTAGACTGATGCTAGAACTGAGCAGTCATTTATTCAGAAAAAAAATTGCCTTGTTTTCCTGTCTGTAAATTTTCTATTGAAAGATATTATTTTTTCAGTGCATTCATTATTCAACATATTAGTTGAATAGTCCTACTGAGGCTTCTCTGCTTTTGAATGTTCACAGCCTGTTAGTTGCAGTTATTTCACATTTGAAATTTGAACTCCTGTCCTTCCTTTTTATTGGACATAACACAAACTAATGCTATTGTCCAGTTAAAAAAGTGTGACCAGAATGAAGATGAAATAAGTTTTGTATACACCATCGGCAGTTAACATCTGTGTTTCAACACAAGTAAATTCCTTAGCTATAATACAATATCCATGTGAGCACAAGCTGAAAGTCATCTTAGGATAATTCTGAATAAGCAGTCCCATCTTATAAAAACCATTATTCCACAGCTTTCAATATCCATGCAGCACACAGTACCTTCTTTTGCCCAGCCTATGCTGTTATGTTCCCTTCTAGAAACAATTTTAACAAAGCAAAACAGTCTTTGAAGGAGTGCTTTTCCTTAGGTGCTCTGTACATCAGTTATGTGCCCAGCTCTGTAACAGCTGGAGTGACGGACCTGGAAAGCACAGCTCCCACAAACACTGTGCAAGGGAGTTGCTGCCTGTCCCTTCCCATCTTAATGGCAACTCAAACGTCACAACAGTACCAGGACTTCTGGGCAGTATCATTTAATTCTCCACTACTGTGAAGCTTAGGAAAGCAAGGCTGACAGCAGCCTTCAGTCCTCTGAGGCAATAGGAAAATCAAAGTATTTATACAGTGGAGAGGGCAAGAGAAAAGGATAACAGGCACTACTGGATAAAAAGAAACCCAAAACAGTTTAAAGCAACTTTACAGGGAGTGAGAAGTGCCCTAGAGTGGTCATTAGCCACACTGCAAGGAATTAGGTACATCAAAAAAAGGGAACATTTGCCGCAGATATTATGAGGTGGGAAGGATTGGAGGAGGCTGTTATTCTTGAAAGTACTTAATGAACTGGCAGATGGCCCGGTGGTCAGAGCACAGGAAATCCAAATTCCATTTCTGCTGCAGACCTCCTGTGTGGGATCAGAGAAGAGTCCAAGATCACCAGCAGGCGCCAGGCAGAGTTGGCACAGGGGACACTGGGGTGCCCACTGTCAAACCAGCTATCAAAATCAATGGGAGATGCTGTTCCTCCATGCCTCCTTTTGCATAAAGTAATCCAAAATGGGCAAGAACATCTGCTTTTGTTTTCACAGTAAATGCTGACACTGGAGGAGATATGCACATTTGGGAGGGGAGCACATTCCACAGTGGAACTCTTTGTAATGCTGTTGTAACAATACAAAGCCATTCTGGGAACATCATTTGGTGAAAATTTACTGTATCCAAGAGGCCAAAGCTGCCACGAAGGTGGCAGAAGAAGGTGTGCTGAAATAATAGAGGGCCTCTCTTGGCAACTGGATGGCAAGGCAGATCACCCCACGTGCCTGGCAGAAGGCTGACTTCTAGGGACCATTCTGTGGCCTAACGCTGACACTTCCCTCCTTCTTTTATATGGATATTTCAGTGAATTAGTTGCTCCATTTGCCTTTCAGCAAAGCATGGTATTAATAAGAAGGTGCAATGAGCTCCCAAAGCAGACTAGTCTTATGATTCTCTTACTTGGTCTCTGTGCATGCAAAAAAATTTACCCCAAAATGTGAACTTAGGGCTAGAGAAAATACCTTGATGGGAAACTAGGAGAATGTTTCACCACAGTTGGTGTTTGAAAAGAAATCATCATTGGAGATGACTGAACTCAACTAAAACCTACTTGTTAATGATTGATACGTTCAGCAGAAAGATGCAAGATTTCAGGTTTGCTGTCTTGGACTGTTCTACCTCAAACCACCCCTCAAATCATTTATGCAGAAGACATGCTTCAGGCAGTGCCAGAGCAAGACTTTGTCTCACTGACTACAGCTTCAGCCATGTCCTAGACAGGTGCTTCTATTTTAAGGCGCATGAGTTGACAGACTTTCTATTATCTCTGTAATGCAGATGTTTGGCTCATTTTTAGAACATACAAAAAAATAAAAGTTTAATATTTTCTTAGAACAGAACTCTGGGAAAAGTATAATTTCTATTCTACTCTTAAAAAATCCTCCCAGCAGTTCAAATCCATAGCTCACACAATGAACCACTATTTCAAAAGAAATGAACCATATGGGAACAGAGTAATTCCAGAGATAAAGTGATGCCTTAAAAAAGTGTTTCTCCTTGTGCCTGAAGTACTTAGTTCAAGATTAGAAATGGGATAGTTCTTGGAGGGAGCAGAGAGGAGAGGAATGCAAATTAAACAACGTATTAAAAAAATAGATTAATGCTCACATGAATGACAGCTGGAATTACTGTAACTCATGCAGATTTTTCTAACATGAACATTTGTCATGAGGACGAGTATGACTGGTAAATACCACTGGAAAGAACCAAACTACTCCTGACAGTGTTTTCCCCATTGAAGTTCACAATTAATAGCTAACCAGGGGATAAGATTGCGCATAACCAATTCTACTCAGTCCCGATCAGTTTGCTGAGCAAATTATAAGAGACAAATCAGATTAAGTATATGGAAGTCCTAGTTACCTGGTTAAAGGAAAACCTTGGCATATCAAATTAATACCTTGTTTCTACACCCACTGAGTAGATATATTTACACAAGACATTTTCCATAGCATTACCTCTTTCCATTTGAAAGCAGAACTCTTGGGCTGGCATATCAAGGGTTGCACTTTTTCACTGTGCTAATACTGTCTAGAATTCCAGACTTCCCCACTGCCTATGAAAAAAAAAAATCTCTTAAAATACAATGAAGTTTTAATCAACTGTTTGACAACGTGATAGGAAGAAAGGGAGACCTCAGAAATATCTCTGGCTGGTAGTGAATGTCTGCCCTCCCCCTTTCAGGATGGCCTGGGACTCCTTGTGCAGTCAGGAGTTACGGCGGCCCGGGATAAGAAGTGCCTCAAGCAGGACTCCTGGCAGTGAGAGCAGCGCTGGGACCCCATCCCTGGAGGAGCTGCGGCGCCTGCTCTGCACACGCACACACCCCACAGGGCACGTGGATGAAGTCTGGCCAAACCTTTATGTGGGAGACCTGTAAGAGATAGGGAAGGGTAGAAGGTGTTATTGCAACTCTTCCCCCCAAATCTTCCACTCTTTATTTAAAAAAAGAGAGCTAGGCACTAAGCTGGGAACCTCATACAACAAGTCTAAATGTTGAACAAGGTTGAAGTGTGCATGGGATGCTGTAGCACAGAGAAAAGACATCCTAAACAACTAAAAAGAATATTCCCCCTCCATTAGCGCAGGAGTCACATGCTGCAACAACTCGGTGGAGCTGTGGCATTGGTATTTCAGGCAGTTATGCCAGAGCTGGGTAAAAGAGGATCAAGCTCTTCTCCTCACTTTGCCAGACAACATCACCTGAACTGATGGATGCTGAGCAGAGGTGATTTGGCAAGAAAGCAAAGCACAAAACCCTCAGCTTGTGCACAAATATCTCCACCACCATCTTTCATCAGTTGAGGACCACCTAAACATGTATTTGGGAGAAAAATGTGGGAAATCTGAGAGTCAGTTTCTTAACAATTCACTTCTGTCTCAAAGAATTTTGATGGACACTTTGGACATAATCACCCTGTTAAAAAATAGCCACTACCATTTCATGCAGTTATAACAAACTCACCATCAGCAGCATATTCTTCCCTGCATTGCAATGCAGCAGGTAAATATAATCCCCATCTTTCTTCCAGGTATGTTGCTCGTGACAAGGCCCAGCTGAGCCGCTTGGGTATCTCCCACGTTGTGAATGCTGCTGCCGGGAGATTTCGCATCAACACTGGGCCCAAGTTCTACAACGACCTGCCTGTGGATTATTACGGAGTAGAAGCAGAGGACAACCCAAACTTTGATCTCAGCATTCACTTCTATCCAGTTGCTCAGTACATCAGAGCAGCACTGAATTCCCCAAGAGGTAACTAGACCATCTGTGCATGTTGTGTATCTTCTGCATAGCAGACAAGCAGGGCAAGTTATGAAATATTACTTGACATAAACCAACCACCTGCACGTGGATAAGAATGGAGATACCCAAACCAAGTAGCATCCTACCTGCCTCCTCAACTCTTACAGTGAGTTGAAGATCCCGTTTCCCTGAAACAGGGAAGGATGCATTGAACAGGCTTTCAAAGTTGTTCTCCCTATGCCTGGTGTTATTCATCAGCAAAAGACAAAATAGCAAGTATCCTTTATCACCTACAGGGACACACTGACCTGGGAGGAGGCACAGTATTTGATCTTTTGAAATTAGTGATGGGGTTTAAATAAAAGACAAGGGCAAGCATCATACTTGATTAAGGAGGTTCAGCTATAATGCTACGATTTGTGCAAGTCCTACAAACACAGAATAGGAAGAACTTGCTAGAAAGTGATTCTATAGAAGGGAACTCAAGCAACACCACCAGCCAGGAATAATGTCGTGCTGTTGGTAGAAAAAGTATAATCTTGAAATAGGAAGATAACCCACAAAATTCTCAGTTTTGCTAAATACAGGCCAGGTACAACACCAGAGGCTTGGGGCTAATGGCGGGATCGTTACTACTAATGGCAAGCCTTCACAAAAGCAAGTCACCACTGTGCCACAAAACTGTACAGATACTACTCAAAAGTAAGTGGTTTATTAAGAGAACAGTTATATACTCAGCAAACTGTTTTGCTTACATCATGGTGAGCTTTAATATCAATCAGTGTCCTAAAGTACTAACTTCCCATCTTAATTATATGCACCTAGATTATCTGATCCACACCATACAAGCCAGGAATGGGAGACACAGTAACTTCAAACAGTGTATCTTCATGCTAGATACCTCTGCTCTTTAGAGGGCTTGATCTGTTCCATCAGAAAATATTTGACTTTGTGCAACTTAGAGCTGTATTTGGATTTCAAAATTACAAACATATTTGGGGAATTTGGATTTTCACCCATTTCTATTACAGCATATGCTATTTGCAATTGAAGTCATTATTGGTAGTGCTCCAGAGAAAGGTAAGATCCAAAATTTATTCACGTGTGTGTAAAAACAAAGTTCCAAATCAAATGACGAAAGACAGAAAACAACAGATGAATTGTGGAAGCCACAAAAGCAAACAAAACTAGTGCTTTGCAAAATGCATGCTGAAATGCTACGTTATGAATGCAGAACAAGTTACGGCTCAAGGCATATTTATCCCTACTCCCATGCTTTTAATATTGTTTTACTGAACTCCATATGGAAGCAGGGTTCTGGGAATGAAGACAAGGTGAAATTTAATCATGCACTGTCCAGCTGTTGCTGACATTCATCATTTTAAGGAAAGCACAACAGTTTAGAAAATATATAAACAAGATGTCCTGGAAGCATAATTTCCTGAGGTACAGAAATTTAGCAGCTAAATACCCATGACCTGTGCAGGGATGAGACAGGGAGGGGATTGTTACTCACATCATTTAGAAGAAGAAAAAAAGTAGCATTTGTTATAAGCAGTGAAGTTGAACAACAAATAAAATATACCAGGTGACGAAAGGCCTTTCCATATTAAATACAGGATGTAATGAGGTTTGTTAGGTTGAGAACTCATTTAAGACTGCTGCTTAACTATTACAAGCAAATTCAACATTTCTTTTTCTTTAATGGAAATATATTATCCATTTACCTGAGAGGACACGTCAAAGCTAAGACTGTATGAGGCACAAGCATATTTAAAACTATTAATCAAGTACTCATTAGAATTAGGTAAGAACTGTTATTTCTATCATGCTTGAAAAAAAGTTCTGATGTTTTACAACACAAGTCCAGACAGCAGCATGGACAGATTTCTACCTTAGCTGAACAGAATATATCTTTGGTGATGTAAGAAATTCATTTTTAAGGCAGTTTCTTAAAACTCAGATGTGGTAGTGGGACTAAAAGGAAGCAGGGGAGCATCCACTCGCTCCTAATTCGTAGCTATTCCTGTCACAGTGGTCAATGGCTGCATCATACACTGACTGACTTCCTTCATCATCTTTGTTGGAATGATTAGGAAATACATACACTACTATTGCAGCCATGCTATATCAGCATTGTTTTATGATCCCTACTTCTTTGGCTGCCTTTCCTTCAGCACAGCCTGGCTGTTTCTTTGCTCATGTAACAGAGCTGTTTCAGAAGGCTCAGACAAGAGTGAGCAGATGCACAATCTGTCCCCTTCCCTACAAGGAAAAACATGGAGTTGTGAAAGTATTGGCCTTCTCCCTCATGTTCAAGCTCAAAGGGCAACACCTTGAATATCAGTCTCGACCCTTTGCATGGCCACCTGTGCAATTTGCATTTTCCTGGAGTGCAGCTAAACCTAAAGTAATTCAGCAGGGTTTTGAAAAGTCTAGCAGAAGAGGGAGAGAAAGAGAACTTGATGAAAGCATGTCATGAAAACTATTAAACTAACACTGTGCTGAGAGAAAGATTCCCAAGTAGAGAGCTTCACTTTTTATTGACCTCTGAACATGTTTAAAATAGGCAGGTGAAAATCATTCATTAACATCTTGAAATGGCAAATTCTCTCAAAGGCATTTCCTTTCTTCCACTTCAGTGGAGCAAATAAAAAGCTAGGCTCCTTCTCCTGTCACCTTCTTGCTGGTGGGAGTTATGAAAGCTGCTTAACTTTGGAGAAAAGGGTCCTCTTGCTTGACTCCATCATAGGTGCATTACATACACCAGTCTGACCTCCCATTCTGCAGCAGATGACAGCTCTTACCTGCTCTGAAGGCGTGAGAAGAAGGGGCATGCCACCATTTAAAGCTCTCCATAGGCTTCTTGCTATTTTCAGCTGTGGCAAAACAGATACTGGATTAATCAAGAAGTGGATTTTGCACCTGGCTACAACCTAACAGGAGATGAGAAAATCGTGAAAAGAGTCCCTAGGGCCCATCTGCCCAACTGAGCTCTCCTCCTGGTGAACAGAATACTTCTGCTGGATCCAATGGAGTGAGGGCAGCTGGGACATCTGCTATGGGTGACAGATCTGGAGCCTGGTCTTAAGCCAAATTGAATCCATCCTGCAAGAAAGCAAGGGCTAGTTTAGGACATTTAGCTCATTTAATGATGATTAGCAAAAGGACAATAAGTTATTATGTGTTTTAATGACCGATTTTGTTCAACAACATAGAATTTCCCAACTTGAATTTGGCCAACAAAGTTGAATGTGCAGACTTTATCCCCAGTGCAAACCCTTTGATGTTAGTAGACTTACAGCAGGCATGAGCTGGATAGAATATCCATAATCCGTTGTTAAAAACCAAGTGTTATTGTTCTGCACAAATCCCAGCCAGATGACAGTTATTGTCTGCCTCTGCAAAAAGTAGCTCGAGATGTGTGGTGCAAAATTTCAAATAAGGATTGCAAGACTTAATAATGCCAGAAGCTAAGTGCCCCCACTTCTCCTCAGTTAATCCCATTATTCCTAAGGGATCCTGTTTCATGCTCAGAGAGAAGGTTGCAACATGGTCCTCTAACATGGGACCAGTCCAGCTTCTCTTTGCACTGTATGTTAAAGCAAAGGGGGGTGGGGAAGGCAGAGTTGGAAGATGGCAGCTCATGGCTCAGACTCTGTGTACAGGAGATGTGGTTATAACCTCCTTGCCCAGCACACGACAGGGGAACACACAACTGCCTCCGTGAACGCTGCTCTCCACGGCTGGCGTCCAGCAGCCACCCAGGAATCTGAGCCTGAGTGCTGGGATATCTTGGCTGTGCCCCACAAGGGGCTGCTGGAACGACTGGAATGGCCCAGCACAGTCAGCCTATGGAGCAGACGTGCTCCAGGCGCTGGTCACATGCAGGACGTCACCAGGGGTTCAGTGTCACTTCACCCATTTGGAGCTACTGCTAAGAGACGAGGGACTGAGCCTGTAAACAGAACCAAACAGCAACACAGCTTTTGTTTCCTTACTCAAGTTTAACATTCTGTTTGTTTGCTAAAAATAATCACACAGTAAATTCAAATCTGCTTTCATTAGAGCAATTTTACGTTAATTAAATCATTTCACATGACTGATTTATCTGCAACAAACAAGTCATTTTATTGTCAGTATACCAGCCTTTATCATAGCCTTTGTTTCACCATGCACAGAGGATAACAATGTGGAATACATATTGCACATGTAAAAGAGATAATATACCTGCATTCTCATGGGGACAAGTATATTACAGAGCCAAGCAGATTAGGACCAAGGTCAATACTTGGGGCTTGTCCAGGTTTTTGCTGAGACACCTTCTAAAGCTATTTGCTGATATAGGAGGACTCTTCTGAAGTGCAGATAAGCATGAGAAACAGGGAAGAAAATTCAATGTATTCTTTCTGGACACTGTCTCCTCTCAGACACAGAGTTAGACACAAAACAGTAGAGAGCCAGCCTCTCTAAGCAGGAGCCTGGCATTTGTTCTGCTTTCTGTGCCTCCAGCAAAAACACAACAGGCAATATTTAACAGCAGCATTTGTACCTGTGCTTAACTTGGTCTTCAGTTCAAGGTTGCTGGTGGGGCAGAGCATTTTCTAAGGCAGAAGTCTTCATACAGGTGGGGGGGAAAAAAAGGGACTCAAACAATTTTACAAAAATTAGATTCAGAACATCAAGTCTCCTGTCCTTCCAATTTATGCTCAAATTTAGATTAAATTTCAAAATATATAGGGATGCAAAATCAAATCTAACATCAAGGCCATTTCTTTCTGTTCTTTTCTTGTTTGTTTTTCTCCTTTACAATGCAGTTCAATCCATAAATTCTTTTAGCTGTAGAGGGCTGGTAGCTCAGAAGTTTTCGGACAAAGAAAAAAGAACTAAAAAGAGTGGTTCCGATTCCAAGAAAATTTTTCAGAACATGTTGTTCCTTGGCTTCTGTTATTTGGGGTGCACATTTGGGTGAATGTCTGCATTTCCTGTCCCTGCCACTACATTGCAGTTGGGCCTCCTGCAAACTACTGAAGCACAGATTTTCCAAAAATCTTTTGGCCTAAGCCTATCTGCAGTATTTTTCAAAGTGAAATTGTGCTCCTGATTTCTTTATGCTCCTCTGAAAATCTCAGATCAGGGTTATTTGGATCTGAAGTGCCTCCTCTGCGGAAGATCTTACAGCATACATACCCTCCAAGGCTGGTGAGAAGGCTAATCAAAGTCCAGCACATTGAAAAAGAAGTCTGATGGAAATTCAAATGAGCATTATCTTTTAGCAGGGGTGCAAAACTTTTCTCCATATGCCCATAAAAAGTAAGACTTCACTTCGAGAATTTCCATGAAGTTAATGGAATTGACAGATAGATGCAATTTAACTTGAGTAATGGCATCAATATCTCAGTAAATTCTGTGAAACTGTATCTGAATGAGAAAACAGAAATAGAAATTCTGTAAAACAGGCCTTACATTGGAAAACCGTTTCCTTCCCCTAAAGGTTTTGATGCCCAGTCCAAGTCTGCTGTCACCAGAGCTGTTTTTGCCACTTCCTTGGGGACTATATTTGTCCCCTTATTTCTACTGAAGACATGTCTATCTTTAGGGCTGCGCTTGGATTTCTCATGCCGGGATAATGAGAGGTGGCTGTGTCACATACATTGTGGAATTCAACACTTCTCTCAACCTGCTGGCCAGAGCAGGTTTCCACAACACATGCTCACGCTCTCCGAGCATGTGGCTATGCCATCATCATTAGTCAGAACTAGAATGGCTGCTAAATAAATACTCTGTCATAAACAAAATGGGATTTAAGATTAAAAGCTGTGCACAAAGTACCCAGAATTAACACCCAGGGAGATGGGAGCAATCAGTCTGAGGTTTTTGTCTGGATCTAGGCTCATCATCCAACAAGGCTGTGTTTGTCTCACTCCCCAGTAATAGAGAAATTAAGATGATGTAAGCACAAACAAAACAAGGAATTAGCCCTGAAAAGCTGTCCATTCTTTCTACTCTTCCTTACATTTTGCAGAGAAGCAGCATCTGAGATGGTTTATTCCATCTCCAAAGGAAAAAAGCAACATGGGATTGTTGTCACTGATATTTCATCTTTTCTGGATATAAATTGTATTGCCACTAAATTGCATTTTGTACAGCTACACAATTAGTGAACAAGAGACCACAAACTAGAAAGTCTAAAAAAATTAAAATTTAAAAAAAGTTAGAAAATATTTGTTTCAAACTTGTGAAGGTTTCCAGTGAAGAAGTGTTCTGAATTTTTTATCCTAAAAAGACATTTTCTTCAGCTGCCTTAATAGGAGACAGAGCTGTCCATTAGGTAGTCAGAAGTTCATATCTGCTTCTAATCACTTGTTACTCTAGTAATGCTGAGTTGCTGAGCCACAGTCTCTATGAGAAAAATAGATCTGACTGCAGCAAAGGACAAGAGAGTTTGAAAATGTTCAGGCATGGCTATGATTGAGTAGAACAATTACACAACAATTGAGTTTTCCCCTCAATTAAAAATTTCTCATTGATCATACAATTTTTGTGAAAGTTGAAGCATTTTACAATATTTACAAGATACAAATTTTCAGGTTCCGGAATGAGCTCTTTGTTCACATCTAGAGGGAAAGGACTACAAACCTGAATTTTTCCATCTGCAAGCAAAATTTTCCTTTAATTAAAATTTTTCCTTTAATTTCAAAGAAGACTATTTTAAAAAAGTGTTCATCTCCTTCCAACATGGGTCAAAGTCACACCTTAGAAACCTGGGAGGCAATCACGATATAGAATTGAGATTTTCAGGCAGCTTCCATTCATGATCACAGCAGAAAAACCGAAAGCAGAGCAGAGGGAAGGAGGGAGCTATACTGCTGGATCCCTGGAAGGTGTTCCCTGAGCCTCATTTATAGCAACAGGGGAAGGACTCATGACATTAGTCTTAATGAACTCCAAATGAAAATGCACACCTTGCACTAAAATCTCTGGAAAACTAAAACATTTCATAAATTGTCTTCCTACTGATCATTTAACAAACAAGGGAAAACAAAGACATTAGGGAAGGACAATGATTAGTATGGGGTAGGCTACAGAAATTAAAAAGCGTAAGTGAGCTGGTACAAATGCTATATACAAACAGGAGCTGTTCTTAATGCTAATGCCCATTTTCTTCACATACTTCCAGCAAAGTCTGGGCAGCAGTCAGCACCCTCAGAAAGCATCCCTAAGAAAATAAGAAAAAAGAGCTTGTGGAAAACCAGGAGTGTTCTGTAACAGCAGTGAGCACTCCTGAGCTCTGCACTTTTGAAATCCCAAGTTTCCAGGCCCTTTGGTAGTAAGCAACCTGCCAAGGCTGCTTCCCACAGCATGGCCTTCAAGCGTGAACTCTTGAAACTTTGCCAGCAAGTATATCACTCCCAAAACCACGCACGAGCAAGCAGGGACACAACGGATGGCAGGCTGGGCAGGAGGGATAAGAGCATGCTGTCAGGCTGACAGCTAAGCTCAAACAAGCAACCATGGATCCTGGAACACAAACATGAATTTCCTGTCCCCAGCCAGTAAAAACGCCATGTTCCCCAACCAAGGGAACTGTACCAGGGCTGCTCTGCAGGGCTGCACGCACCTGCTTGCCCAGCACCAGCTTCCATCTCTGCTCCAGCACAATAACCCCCATCATGAGGCCTGCTGGCATAATTGCAAATCTCTCTCCTTTTTCCAGGCAAAGTACTGGTTCACTGTGCAATGGGAATCAGTCGATCTGCAACTCTTGTCCTCGCTTTCTTAATGATCTGTGAAGGTATGTCCCTCACCGACGCCATTCACACGGTGCGCTCCCACAGAGGCATCTGCCCCAACTCCGGCTTCCTCCAGCAGCTTCGGGAGTTGGACCTCCAGTTAGGAAGGGGCACAGGCAGAGGAGCAGAGGCCTGCTAGAGCCAAGAAGGCCTCTCCTGGCACCAGACCAAGAGATGCTGCCCTCACTGAAGAGTGCAAGGATCCTGTCAGAATTGCTCTGTAGCTGCACTGAGAAATTCTCTGGGGAAAGGTTGAGCATGAGCAAACTATTAGGAGCTGTTAGGCATGTATTTTTTGGATAAGGCCCCTAATTGGGAAGAAAATGAAATAAAGAAGGATTCAAACTGGCAGTTTGGCTCACCTGGGCCTGTTTATTTAACTACCTGTTGGGCAGGGCATAAGGAGCAGTTGAGTTTTCATGCAGAATTAAAAGGCAGCACAGTCAACTTGAAAAAATACTTTTTACTTGCTTATAATTGCATTTATATGGCAAGAGGGAAAATGACTAAACTAGTGAAAAGAAAAAGAAAGCATGAAGCTTTTAAGCAAATCTTTAACATTTCACATCCAGCTGGCTTAAGGCAAGACTGCAGGTTTTGCAAGCTGACATGGTCTTTTGGTCTGACATGGTGACACCAGTCAGGATCCAATTCAGACCTTGGATTCCATCTGTTACAAGCCACAGAGGCTTTTGCTGGACCTTCACAAGTCCTTTTTGCTTGAAAGCTATGGCAAATACTCAGAACTTACAGACCATGAAATCCTCAGGAGCCAGTTCTGGAGGTCCCAAGCAGACACTGCACGCTGGGGCACAGCTGTTGACAGCCGCTCGGCTGGTCTGAGGGAGGAAGGTGTCCCCTGGCAGGCGTGGAGCGAGGGGCACGCTCGGGGCACGCTGCCCGCTGGCTCATGGCAGGGCAGCGCAGTGCAGACACAAACCTCCTCCTCTTAACTTGCAACCCAGCCCTTGAAATCACATTCCCCAAATTTCCCTGTTTTAATGGAAAGTCAGAACCTAGTGTCGTCATGTCAGAGCAAAAATGAGCAATGCTTCTAACAAATCCAAAGCAGCAGCTCTGCATTTCAATTACTCTTTTACGCCCAATTGGCCACATTTAATCTTGCGAAGAACGCGAAGCAGATATTTGCTTCAGTGCAATTACAGCCACATACAGAACATTGGCAAATGCAAACAATATAGAATTTCCACTTGACGGCAGATTAATTTGGTGTGATGTTTTCCCTCGAGAAGTCTTAAAGGCTCTCAGTTCTGAAAGTACCCTGCAGTTTGTATTTATAGCACCATGGATGTTGAATAGAAAGAGGGAAGCATATACTTCTGAACTGAAGTTTCTTTTACCTCCATACATTAAAAATATTAACTGAGCATAGCACACCTTCACTGCATTTCTCATAATACGAGATGGAAACATGATTTCCCTGCAGAGTCTATAGAGGAATTCAGGTGATGTTTTCACTTTCATAAACATATTAAGTAAAGCATAGCAATCCTACAGACTAATTTCCTCTCAGGGAACAGAGGCACAGGTCTTCCCTCCAGAAAGGGTCCCATCCTTTGAGACTGGAGTAAACAGTCAGAAGCGAGGTCATAGCTAATGATGGAAAAAAATCGATGAAGTTATAGTTTTCACAGGTCTCTTATTGCCTGCCACAGCAAAGAGATTAGATTTCAGTGAGTATGGTGATTGAACGACTCCTGGCACTTGGGTCTCTTCCACCTTGGTCTGTCTGGGGATCCTTTTTTATTGCAGAACATGCTGAAGTTGTTTTGTGAGTGGTATTTTCAGTTGCCTTACTAACCACTCCCTTCAAGCCTCTATAACTCAGCCCATGCCAAGCACCATATTAAAGCACAAGGGGTGTATGAAACACAACAGTCCAAAATCTCCATGCATTGAGCCCATCAGGACAGATCATAATTTCCAGTGAGTTGCACATCTGGAAACATCTGTGGTTGCAGGCCAGAACTTAAAAGTGAACAACTTGTCAGACTGGCTGATCCTAAAGTTAACCCAGCTGAGGCCTGTTGGCCATTGTGGGACTATTTCAGCCAGCCAGGGCAGGCCATAGATTCCCCTGCCATCCATAACTTGCAGCTAGGATCAATAAATCTGTCTGGAGCTGCAGTCTGCCAGGTAAGCTAGGGTACTGGCAGAGCAGGGCTTCTGGCTCTTGTCACCATTACAGGTGTATAGTAGAAGCTTCCTCTTCAACCTGGGAAAAAACCCAACTAAACAATAAAAAACAAAAGGTCAAAACCAGTGACCCACATAGACTAAAGTAAATATCCAATCCCAGGACAAAAGAAATCCCTTTCTAGAAGTGCCTGAGCTAGTTCGAGTGCTTTGCATTGCTGTGAAGTTCAGACATTGAGAGGCAGGTCCCCTCATCTCCTTTCAGGTTCCCCACCCTTTAGGACACAGTGTTCCTGAGCCCACTGTGTAAGTGCTGCAGTACCATGGAGGTGGCCTGGCAGGAGTACAGGGGCAGGCTCTGTAGTTGATGACAATTGAGCAGTCCTAATCTCTCACCCACATGTCCTGCACACTGAGACTTCTTGCCCCTGTGCTTAGTTAAACAAAAGCCTCTTAAAATTGCAGCTGAAATCAAGGCAGAATGAAAACAACACTGGGGGCAGTTCCAGGTATATCTTGTGGTAGAGCTTCAAGATCCAGAGTTGTAAACCACCAGCTCAGCCTGAGAAACGAGGAACAACTTCCTTCCCCCACAGCCACCCTTGCTAACACGAGGTGTTTGGTCCTGGCTGCAGCTGTCCATTTCGGTTCTGCCGAGTCAGCTGAAAGAAGCCCCTCTCAGCCCTGCAGACTTGGTAGTTCTGTGGCACTTGCCCAGTGCCCTGGTTAAACATTATGTGCCCGAGCCACAACAGCTGAAGCAACAGGCAGGGTGGAAGCAATCAGAACAACAGAGATGTTAATGGGCAGAGTGGCAGTGACGTCACCATCATTTCCATGAACATCCAGTGCACAGCAAATGCTGAGGTTTATTTATGAACACCTGTCCATTCTGTGCTTATGAAGGAGCAACCTTGAGCACTGTGGTGGAGCTGGTACACCTCCCACACAAAAACTCTGCCTGGCAGGATGGGTGCCGTAGCTCCTTTTAGCAGACAAGGCACCTGGAGTTTGCTTGAGCTGCAGGAGGGTGTTTGGGAAAAAGCACAACAGGATTGCTCTCCAACCTGCAGAACTGGCACAAAAGCATGAGAATAGTTTTCTCACGCAAGATATCTTGCCTTCACCAGCTTTTCCTCTCAGACTTTCAGCAATGATACAGAGAATATTGCCATGGGCATGTCTGCACTGTGTTATTTATCCTTTGGATTTGCACTTAGGGTTTTATTTGTAAAAGGAAAATGAGACCATAAATCTGCTCTGCAAGGAGCCAAAGGAAGAGAGGACAGAAATTTTCAACGAGTTTTATGCAAAGAGATGGTGCCAAGGACAGGTTTCCCATGGAATGAAAAGCCAGTCAAGATATTGGCCAGGTACTCACCATGTGTAGTGGCAACAGCAAAGAGCATCAGCCTTTTTCTCATAGGTGCATTAATTCATTCCTCCTTGCACAGGTAGCTTTGGGGTTGCTGCAGCAAGGATGGCACTCCTATGGGAATGTTTTCATCCATAGTTTTTGCTTCCAGCATATACAGGACCACTCATTGGGTACAGCACCCTAAATAACGCCCCGTGCCTGTAAACAAGGGTGGAAGGAAGCAGCGTCAGGGCAGACCCCTGGTCCTGCATTACACTGCCCTGTTCCAGTTTAGCCCACGGCTCTGATTCTGCTTTAACCTTGGCACTGCCCACCAAGACCAAGTGACATTCCCCTGCATATCCTTGATGCTTAGATCAGATCTGCTCAGTTCCTGCCAGCCCCACCAGAATTGCAAAGCACTGTCAAGCCCACTTGCCAGACTTAATCCTCTTCCCATTGTCTTTTGTCCTGTATTTTTCTGATAGCTATGTATTACTGTGGAAAGGGGCTTCAAAACATCTTGCACTTAGCGAATTTGTTTCACAGTCTAAGGTTCAAACAGTATGTGCAGCTCCTGAAGCCAAGTCAAACAGGAATCTATGGGCCTATGGGACTTTCAACATTTAAGTTTTCTTTAGGCTACAATTATTTTGCTTAGAAACTAGACCCTTGATCTGTTGCAGGAGGTTGCAGTTTAATAAAGTCAAACAATTTGCTCTTTGCAATGTACTATTTGCAGTACAAGTATCATTGAGTTACACTGCTCCCCCTCACCACTGCCTCCTGGAACCTCAACTGTTTATATACAGAAAGCACTCTCAGGAAGCACTCCTAAAAATACCCAGCAATGTTAGCTGAGGATCTGGCTCTGTCTGTCCTCCCCCTGCTTCTGCCTCCATAACATCCTTCCATCATCTTGATGCTCAACAACCCCAGCTGTTCAAGCAACCTTTTCTCTGTCTCATTCCTTAAAAAACCTGTCCTTTTCCTTCGTCCTCTGCCAGTAGCTATTCTCCACCCTGCCACAGAGCAGCTTTCATGTTGTTGCTGTATCATGTCCTATCTAGAGTTTTCTCACTTGATTACTAAACTAAAGCGAAGCCTGTGTTGTCTTTCCCAAATTTTCAAGCTCTTTTGAGAGCTGCCCACTTTTCAGACAATAAGAAGGTGGAAAGTCATGGTAATAATAGTATCAGAAAAAGAATAACATCTTTTACTTTACTTTGTAAAGGTGCATCTGAATGCTACAAAACAAGATGCAGTATTCTCCACAGATTGACTTTTGAAACCACTCTCAGGGAAGTTAATCTGAAGACAAAGGCCTCTCTCAAAGGAAATGCCATTGCAAATAAAAATATTTTCACAATAGTACAGATAGAAAATCTGAACAGCAAGTCCAGCCAGCTGATAAAACTATCAGTTTTTAAACATCAAATTCAAAAGCAAGTCTGGGATTCAGCTCACAGTTCTGATCCGTCTGTTGCTCAAGATGTGGGCAGAGCCTCCCCTCACACAAAATGTTACTTGTCAAGGAATAGGGTGTCCCAGTTGCTGCAGACTGGTCCTGCTTGTTACCAATCATCTTCATGCCCACAAAGATCTTCCAGCACATTAAGCAGACATCCAGCACAGACAAAATTCACAGCAGCACAAAGGATCTCTGATGCTTCTGTTTGTCCACACATCCATCATTGAGTTGAATGTTTCTTTTCTGTAGGTGTTCAGCATACAGACACTAAAAACGAAAGCTCAACAATTCTGCTGTTGTAGTAGACAAGAGCTACTCCTGTGGTTATTCCCAGTATAAAACTCTTCTGACATTTGCTGTTTACAAACCCCTTTCTATTAAAACAAAGCATCTAACTCCTCCTAATTCAATAACAATTATAAATCATCAATTCATCTAATATAAAATATCAAAAAATGAAATATTCACAAACATTTACAACCAAAATGGTCCATCGAAGCCCTTAAGACTGCTTTTGGAAGATCAACAGTTCTTCAGCAAAAATTCCCAAACCCCAAGAAGCACAGAACTGTAAGAAGTGAGAG
The DNA here is from genome assembly GCA_013398175.1 of Climacteris rufus. Classification (NCBI taxonomy): domain Eukaryota; kingdom Metazoa; phylum Chordata; class Aves; order Passeriformes; family Climacteridae; genus Climacteris; species Climacteris rufus. Next base: position 4,769,178 of record VZRZ01002431.1, on the reverse strand, counting down.
ACTGAAAATTTTTGCACCAACATCATTTAGGTTGCTTACAATGAATAAATAAATAAATCAGTTCTTTACAAAAACCCCACCCACCATTGGAAAACCATCAGCCAGTGAAGAGTAAGCAAGGAATTATTTGCTCAGCTCTGGCGACAATTGGCTGTTGCTAGAGTTATTCTGACACATTGTTTTCAAGAACATCTGTTTCCACTCCAACTCCTTTAACTTTCAGATGTGCAAAACAAAAGCTCATTTTCAAGCCATGTCCCCCATCTTCAGCTGGCAACAGTTCCATGAGTATGAAGTTATTGTTATGCTGGGTGATCTGTTTGTCAGTTTATATTTTCCTATCATATCTATTTTTAGCTTCTCATTAGTATTACTTGGAGCCTCTCCTATAAATCTTAAACATTTATAGCACATCTCGACAATTCATCAAATGGAGCCAACCTCCAAGGAAAGGAAACCCAAACCACTTCCCCTGCTCAGCTGAATGAGATTCAGATCCCTGTCTTTTAAACTTCAAACTCAACATTTTCCCATCTGCTCTTTATACACAACAGCCCTTTTGCTCTGTACCAGTATTTTATTCTCCATTCATAACTTTTTACTTCTCTCCAGAGGTTTCCTGATGCTTTTAGTCTGCTGGACTCATAGAAGATTTGGATTTTGGAGGGTTTCTCCCCCCACACTCCACTGAAGGGGAAAAATAATCATTCAGCAATGAATGACCACTTTTCATTGCTCATTCACAAGAGAGACACAGCAGGATCGCAAGGCTGGAATCAAAGACACTTTTCTTTGCTGCTCTCACTAGAGGGAAAAGCATTTTATCAGAGACTATTCAAACTAAGAATGCTTGGAAAATTAGATTTATTTTTTGTTCTATTCATTGACTTGAGTTTCCAAACCTCTGTGTGTGTATGTGTAACTATCAAAAAGCAGTGCAATTTTTGTGGCTGTGGCCATGCTTGGAGGTACTGGTACACGTGACTTGGCTGGGTCATCCATGCAGAACATTTCTACAGGGTTCAGTCTAAAATGGCCAACAACAGGATGATTTAATGAAATCATAACCAGAAGATGTTGCCTAGCCATGAGTTTTGCAGAAGGAAAATGTACACTGGTGAAGAGCCAACCCCTTGAGGCAGGCAGCACTTGGCTGCCAAGAGAAGCTGCACCCCAGCTCCTGGATCCTGGGACCAAATACTGTCACAGGCCAGGGGAGACTGCTCTCCTCCTCCCCACAGTCGTAGAGAAGTCCCAACCTTGCACTCCCTGCACAGTGGAAGGCTAAGCAAGAGATTTCTCAGATGCAACTGTTAATTGTCTGCGTGTAATTAGCTGATACCTGACTAAAATACACAACTGATTAAAAATCAGAGTGACCATCTTTTTCATTTTCTACATATTTGAATTAATCAAAGTAGACATCATATAACAAGAAATGAAAACTGTATCAAGGAAAACAGTTCTGGCATGCATGTTAGTCTCAGAGTGGCTTTAATTTAAACAGCTCATCTGATCAGGCAGAATAGCGGGATGTGCCTCTTCAGGGAGGTAGGGAGCGCTTGGGAGAAGTCAGTAACACAAAGGAATATTTAGATTTTTACAAGCAAATTTTAGATTTTTAGATTTTTACAACCAGATTTTTACAACCAATTCACACCATTCTTCAATTCACCTGATATCTTTTCCTACTGTCAATTTTTGGAAGAAAAAAAAAATTAGTTTATACTCCATTACAGCTCCATGTGGTTAAACCCTGGTTTTACCATCACTATTAACCTCCAGCTAGTCCTCCAGTTTCTAATCCAGCCTGCTTCACACCAGATATGTGTCAACTTACCTGCATCTCTGCTATCCCACATCTTTTTGGTCAGATGTCAAGTACCAGTGCCATAGCAGAATGATTGGCCAGCCATTCAAAAGCATTTCGACAGACAAATACTAATACATCTTTTTCAGGTGGGTCATGTTGACAGCAGTCATCCCAATGCTCAGCAATGCTTGCCTGCCAGTAAAGGTACTGGTCTGCTGAAAAGTAAAGCAATTAGTTTTGGGTTACTTGGAAAAAAAAACCCTAAAAAGTCTATATAAATTGTCCCATGCAATGTGTTGAAAGAGCACTTCCGGAGCACTGTAATTATACTGACAGAACATCGCACCACAGAATATCCACTTACATTGTGGAATTGACATTTTGAAAAGAAAAAAGCAAACTGTGCAGGTAAAACGATTCAGAGACGAGAGATTACAGCAGCAAACCCAAGCAAATCAAAGAAAGTACCATCATATCAGCATCCCCTCCACACTCAAACCACTCTTCCCATGAAAAGAAGTATGCCAAATCCCTAACAATTCTTTCAAGAATTAATCGAAGATTGACATAAACTACAAGGTTCAAATCTTATACAGTTTTCTCGTAGCACCAGACATATACAGATCTGGGATCTTAAAAATTGATTATGGTAATAGCAACTTTGGATGCAGAATCACAGCTAGACTCAGACACATGCAAATGACCCCTGAATCTACCTAAGCAAGAACTGTATTTCTGCCAGCCCCAGATGTTCAAAATTCTTGTATCACACATATATACACCCTTTCCCATTGTGAGAATGCCTTTATAAAGCATGGGATTTTACTATTTGTCTTAAAGTTCATTGTTTTCATTATTTTCTTGACAAGGGCAATAAACTTAGATTCCGCCTCCTCTTCCCTGCCAAGGAAAGCTGAGATTCTCTGGTAGATTTAGGAGTATGTACCATGTTACAAGACATGGAAAAAAGCTACGAGAGTAGAGTCCTGCCACCTGGCACACCATGTCCTAGGGCTAAAGCAGCTGGGAGCATATGCTGTTTCATTGACTTGGCTATGCCTTATAATGAGCAGTGCCAGGGAAGGATGTATACATACATATATGTTACAGTATCATCAACATCCATGACATTGGGACATTTAAGAAATCTTTTCATTTACCAGCAACTCCAATCCTTGCTCTGTCAGCTTTGGGAAGGAACAACCCTTTGTGAGCTGTTGGTCACACTAAGATCCCTACTCAAACCAAGATGATTCCCACCAGAAACTAGAAATTTGACCAGGCCCTGTGTTATCACATACAAACTGATGGAACAAATCTGTGTTTCAATTTTAAGGGGATTGTTTCCTAACAGAGCCATAGCCAATTGATTTTTTTTTTTAACATATGGGAAGACTATACAATAATACGATTTATTCAAGGCTTTAGCCTTCCAAAGGCAGATTTAGCTACATTAGCCCATAAGATGCATGAATTGCCCGATTTTGTAGCTATCCTTTTAGCAGTGTTGTATATACACACTCAGATGGGAGTTTGGCTGTAAAAGCAGAGAGAAAGTTTCATGTCACTGGAAAGTAAAGGTTGTCAGATGAACCACTGCATAGTCCAAAGGAACTCATCTGTAACAATGAAAACATTGTTATTTGATTTAGTAACCAGTGGTATAAATATTTCACAGCATCAGGAAACAACTCAGAAACAGAAAACACTTGCCTATCACAGTTCACACTAGCAGGATGCAAGAGCCAGGCCCCCACACTGCTGGGACCACAAGCTTGCAGCAGGGGCAGGCACCTCTGTGTGCCGAGTGTGTGCTGAGCCACCCCCTGTGCCTGCCTCGAGAGCCTCCTCAGGTGCTCCTGCTCACCCCCACGGCCCTCAGCACACAAATGATGGTCACACAACCGCAGCAGGATCAAGAGAGAGAGAAAGGAGAAGGGGGCAGGGCATAGAGGGGACCACAGGAGGACAGACCCCTGAGCCACTCCCGTGAGTCGCAGCTCATCTTGTCCAAAGGCCTGGACTCCCACCAGAGCACAGAGATGCTTCACCCAGCTTGTTTCTTACAAACATTAATATGGGCTTGAGGCTTTCACAGTCCTGTCATGGCTGCCCAAAGGATTTAGAGTTCAGGCTGAAGACTTTTAGTAATTTCTGCCACAGCAGCATAGCAGGGCTCTGGAGACACTGATGGTATTTATAGCAGCCTGAAAATTGTACCTCTTCTCACCAGCTGAACCAGTTCCCCGAGCTGACTGCTACAGCTAATTGAGAGAAGACTGTCATATACCATCAGCTAAATTTACTGCTGGTCCTCAAGATCGGCTTGTGCTGACTGCATTGTGACAGCAGTGTCTAAAGGGAGGTCATCTTCATTTCTACATTTTCTCTCTAGGAACAAGAGTTTCTTCTGTATCTGCACTGCTAGGTTTCTATTTATAGGCTTGAAGCCTGTGATGTAATCTTCCTTTTTGTTTCCAAGGAAACAATATTTGATGTATTCTGCTTTCAGGTTTTTCTTCCTTTAGGTTTTCCCCCCTCCACCTGCTCTCTTCCTCTCTTTTTTAAAAGAGACAAGTCAATAGGTAAAACCTGTATTTATCTCTGGCATGCGATGTAGTTCTCTCTCTCTAAAACCAGGCTTATTCATAACACTAAACAATTCAAGACATTTCAAAAATACGCTTAGTAATAATTTCATGCACTGTTCATACATATTACTTTTCTGATAGCAAATGAGCTATAATTGCATTAAGCAGCAACTCCTGTTGATAGCTTAATTTTCTCAAAAACTTAGCTTCTACATCTCAGCAAAGCTTTTAAAAAATCCTCTCACTGACCACCCAGCCAGTTTTCCCATGGTTTTACTCTAAGTTAGGGCTCCTGATGACCAGTCCTGACCCCTGGCACTCCCTTTTTTCTGGCAGCAAAGCGTCTTCTGACACCTCTTTCCATGCTCCTCTCTGTCACAGAGCTGTATTCCCAGGTCTCTGGTGGCTCAGAGGTCATTTTCATTCACGTGAAAATGCTCTACATTAGTGTTCTTTTAAAATAAGTGGTTGTCACTTCACTGTCTGTAAGTCAGAAAAATGCAGAGGACTGAATCCATTATTTACATTGAAATGAGCATTTGTAACTGCTGGAGAAAGGTGTTGAATGGATACTTGCATAAATGCAGTTGCTTTGGAGTCTTATTAGAAAAGCAGTGGGTCAAGCTAATAACTTCCTTTAAATTTTTTAGCGTGAGTGTGTTTATGTGTATGGGTTGAAAGATGTGGGAGAGACTTGCTGTTTTAACAAGAGACTATTTTAACACTACAGAAAAATTAAGAGTAGCAGTGCTCATAAATGTAGTTGGTTAATTCTGACTGGGAAACATACTCTTACTTTTATTACTACTGCATTGTGCCTCCATGATATAAAAGCAATACATAAGCTGGATTGGTGATATTCTCTTCTAGGGACATGGAAGGAAATGGCCAAATTTTTTTAGGGAACACCCACTTCAGAACATAAAAGGGTAGGTGTAATTACAGCCTAAAAAAGATTATGTACACCAAGAATACTCAATAAGAGTTTGTGTGGTGAAAGGAAGAAAAGGTATTAAAGCACATGATAGATATAAAGCCAACAAAATATACAAATTTTACACTGTTAAGGAAATTATCAAAGTAAATGTGGAAATGATCTGTAGTCAGCATCTTGCATTTTGGTTCATGGTATAAACTAATACCCATCAATTCCTGTGTCAGTTCCAAAAAGGGCCAGGCTCTATTTAAAGGTATGTGATCTTGATTCAGAGGCAACAGAGTCCTTCCACAACATCGCTGACTTGGCCACAGCAAAGGATGTGGAATGGGAAAACTTACATGATCTAGACCACTGCCAGTGTCTCGATTATTTTCAAAAATTCATCACAGTTTTTCCTCAAATTCCAAAAATAAGGATTTCCTATGCTCTGCAATCTGGGAAGCTGTTCCAGGAAGCCACTTCTCTCCTCCTGCTACCTTCAAAGCTTTCATAGTCAGTTTTGTCCCAGAAGACCTTAGCTGTTATCAAACTTCCATATCTCCTAATCCAGCCTTAATGACTTCATAACTTGACAACATTGTCTCCTTCCTAGTGATTACTTGGACTCAAAAAACGTGGTAAAAATCACATTTAACAGGAAAGGGAAAAGTAGCAAGGTTCAGGTGTTTGTCACTAGGTTTTGCTAGTTTATTTCTGAAATAGAACATTTCTAGTAGCTAAAATGCAGAGCACATTTGATGGTCTGGCAACACATTGCTTTAGAGATTGTGGCTCTGTAAAGAAAAAAAAAAAAGAGATTTATCAAGTTTGTTTGCTTCTCAAAGACAATCCTTGGCACTGGACATGTCCAATTGGGTCTCAGTAAATCAAAAGCTTATTTGATGTCAGTGAAACTAAGATGCAACGGCTGTTTTGCTCCAGGTTGTCAGAAAGCTTTTCAGTAATCACTTTCAGTCAGAATAGATGCTCAATTGTTCTTTCCTGCTGCAAGGGGGGAAAAAACAGCAGCTTGCTCTTCCTCAATAATTCCCTCATATTTCATTTTTAATCTCTTAAGCAAATTACAAGTGAAGACCTTTGATGTATGTGCCAAACTCATTCATTTCTCAGTACTTGCTGGACTAGAGAGGATCTCCTGTTCTTATGCATGTGGATGATAATAACAACTTCAAAGCCCCCAGGCATGTGTTAGCTCTCGCCGATTTCCTTTCTAAGTATGCATTTCATGGGCCAACACCAGTTAAGAACCATAAACAGCTGTACTTGAATGCCATCTATTAAGGCAGCCTTGCTATCTCTTTCATAATGTAACAACTCTATTTCTACTTCACAAACCTACTCAGTCTGGCTCTTGCATTTTTCCTGAAATGGAGTACCTCATTCCCACCATTTATGGTGTTCTCAGCTTAAAAGAGTCTGGAACCTGATCAAACTCAGAGCAAAAAGCCATTAAAAGGCACTTGCCCTGAGGTGGTGTGGAGCATTCCTGGTGGATTACGAGGCATTGTTTTGCTGTTGTGGGGTTTTATGACATGAAGTGCACTTGATTACTTCTAGAAGGATGGTAGGTCATAGCCATATGGTACCACAGGACCAGATGTTCCAAGTACAGCAGAACAGCTGCACCTGAGCTGTGGCTGGGCAAACTTCCCCCAAGCTTGCTTAGGAAGAATGAAAAGGGGACATATTTCAAACCAGTTAGTGTTATAAGTTACAGTTGTCATCATTAGTCTGTTCAATTCATTATCAGAACACTTGGAGGCAAAGAGCATAAAAGATTTAAAGAGAATATCAGAGTCACATAAATAAGAGAAACCACCACCAGAGACAATTTACATTGGAAGAAAATAAATAGTTTTGGAAAAGATGTAAAACTTCAGGCTTTCAGCCAAGCTTTATCTACGTAGGTCGAGTGGGAAGAGTAAACAGATTTTCTCTAGGGCAGAAAATTCATCCCATAAGTGGAGAGCACAGATTTCATGTAGTTTCCTTTAAGGGGTTTGTTACTGACCACGGTCAGTGGAACAGTCCCCAGACCAATGGCACCAGCACAGCAACTCTGGTGTTTCCCCCTTTGCACTACCAGCAAGCCAGAAGCCTGTACCAAGTGGACTGCAAACATCAATCCAATTTCTGGCTCCCAGCTCTGTTTAAGTCTAGATTTGGCACTCCATATACCATGAGATTACTCTGACCTGAAACCTGCTCTCAGCATGTCTGGACAATTTTTCTGATCAGAGTTACATACCAAGTATCTACTATTTTTGTTTCCTTTTTTAAGTGTGCTATGCTTAGGAAATAGGTTGGACCACACATTTCTGGAACCTCTGCAGCAATATGTTATTAATGATACAGAGAAGTAGAGGAAAAAAGTCTCTTATCCCCATGAATAGTAAGAGTAGAAACAGACTGTGGCAGTTTCCCAACTGTCTTGTCAAGAGAATTAGGTGCAATTCTGTGTGTGTTACTGTGGTAAATTAGGGACAAAAGTACCTTGAATTGTGGCAATGCCATTTTCTTTAGAGGTCAGTTTAAACACTAACCATTTGGAGCTGCACCATTTTTGGGCCCTGGGAGCACATCAGGATGCCCTGCACAGCACAGAATGAGGTACTCACTGGGTGCTCTCTCTGCATAGGATTCCTCTCATAGGTGCTCTCCTCACAGGGCTTCCTTTTAGCACTGACTGAGCAACAGGAGAGTCAGCAGTTCAGGGCCCCAGGATCTTCCTGTTCCCAGCATTCTTTGGTAAGGGGAGGTTACAAGAAAGCCCTCATCCTTATTTTCCACATTACTACGCCTTGGGATCTATACTCCATTTCAACACAAATCTCCCAGAACATTTTTTCTGCTGACAGTGAGAGAAAAAGCAGAACAGTGAACAAAATGCCTTTCAGAGCCCTGGCCCCAGCCTCACCCCATAAGTCCAGAGACCCTTGTTCAAGACTGGGGTCCTTCCTTCCTAACCCCCAGGGAACTTGCTTTTTCCCTGGTCTCACATACTGTCTTACAAACACAGACACTTGTGCTGGGCTATTAGCCCTGTCACAGACATAGCAAGAGATGCACTGGCCAGTAAATTTGACTCCCATCAGGTCAAATCCAAGTTACCCTCTTGATAATACCGCCTAAGAAGCTTATAAAACAGTATTTCTGCTTGTAATATGACTTGGACAAACAACATCAACCTTTATCTACAAGAACATTTGCTTATTGAGTAAAAAAAGGAAACAACCACAAAACATAAAAAATAAACATACCATGAGTCTATAATTTCTGATGGACCTTTCAGTTCCTCCTATTTTCAGAGTTTCAGAAATGGTCCTTAATGTGTCAACTTAAAACATTCAGACACTGAAATCCTTGCTCTGTGAAGCAAAGCTGCCCCTTTGATTTGATTTGCAGAATGGCCTCACAAGTCAACATAATTCTGCTTCCCCTGCTGATAGCAGAAACACAACCGACGTCTGGCTGCAATGGAGTAATGAACACAACAGACAATGCTTATTAAAGAATCAAATAAAACTCTGAGTACATCAATCAAAAATAAGCATACAACCAGTATTTTCTGGCAATCCTTAGCTGGGAGATGAAGAGGGAAGCACAAACTCAGGCTCAAACAGTAGGTTACATAGGGCAGCAGTTGTCATTTTTGTTTTATGGGTCTGCAATGCCTGTCTCAGCAGAGCCCCAACCCCGATGGGGGCCATTAAGCAATACTTCAGTATAAAGAGAAATTAAACAAGTAACGCCCAACTAGATACTCCTGCATGCAAGGTATTGTCAGACAAGTTTTATGTAGTGCTGTGTAAATGCCGGTTGACTTCAGCAAGAATCAAGGGCACACAGCATTTTGTGAGGAGGGTGCAGTCATTTAAAGCATTTCTCTCTATCTGCAGTAATCAAAACAAGTTATAGCCAGGCTACAACTATGTGTCTAGTTTGAAGACTGCTTGTCTGTGTGAGACAGAACCATCTGGATTTACTTTACAGTTAACTTTAAAATATATATATAAGGTTTCTTAACTTTTGCCAAACAACTGGAAACATAATGGTTTCTGCATGCTGTTAGCATCTCAGTACAGCTGCAAACATCCATTAGGACAATCTTTTATAATTATATACTTATTCTTCCCATGAAATTCTTTAAAACCCAGCTTTTCCAAATAAGAGCATATTTTGTAGCAAAGAGGAAATCTTCCAGTTCACCAGGTTGGAATGGGGGAGGGAAGTCTTCTAAAGCAGAGCTTTACTCAAAGCTTTTTCTTTAAACTAACATAAAAATTTCAAGTCTTAGTGTGTCAGATGTTTCCGACTGTACCTCTAGTGTGGTCTGGCGAGAAATCTACAATTTCTTTCCCTTTTCCTTTTCTTTGTGGAAGAAATTCATTCCTTCTAAGATTTTTTTTCTTTTAAGGGGGAAAAAAAAGAAAAGCTTTTCTTTTTTTTCCCCTCTTCCCAACCCTTCCGTCTAGATGGGACTTTAGTTCTCATCCTTCCCACAACTCCATACCCTTGTGCCACAGTGGCACCTGGAGCCGGTGCCTGCCCTCGGGAGCTGATCAGCAACAGCACGGATCTGCGCATGGAACATGAGTGGGCTGGACACACGGAAGGCTCCGGGAACAGGGAAGGGTCTGTGCTCAAAGCACCACTGTCAGCTTGGCCACGGTTTTCAGAAATTACCAATAACATGGCAAACATCAGCTTTTAGGAGTGCAAGGTAACAATTCAACTTTCCAGAAGGCAGGTGCTTACCTCTTCCAAAATAAGAGCCTTCTTGCGGTGTTTTCTATGTGTCCAGGCTCAAAGCACTCCAAGTCATTGGCCACTCTCAAACCATCTCAGCAGCTAGGATATTTTAGATAGCAAAAACAAAAGTAATGGAAACACAAACAACTAGTCCCAAAAATTGGACACAATCCTGTGCAATGTGCTCTAGGATGACCCTGCTTGAGCAGGGAGGGTGGACCAGATGACCCACTGTGGTTCTTCCAATCTTACCCTTTCTGTGACTTTTCCAGGAGGTGAGTGATCCTCTGCACATGCTCTCAGGACCCTACGGAGAGAAGGGCACAAGGGCTCATATTGTTTTGACAGCCAGTCAGACAGAAAAATACTTCTTTTCCAAATGCCTGCCTGAAAATAACAATACTACAAAACATTGTCATGCCATTGATCTGATATCTGAAAGACAACCTTGGTCAGAAACAAGAGACTACTGCCCATCCCTGGAGCACACAGACCTCACAGAGCAGCCTCTTCTTGCCAGTGCTGCCAGTCTGCAGAATCATCTTACCCATACTGGGTCACCTGCAGGGATAAAGATGAACTGCTGCTAGTTTCTGTTATATGGGGTCTGTATCTCCTCCCCCACAAAGTTTCTCTGTTATCCATATAGAATTAATTTGCAAAACAACCTTACAAGGTAACTTAGAAGGCATAGCAGGTTTCTAACATCTAAGGTCTTTCTCATTTTAGGAGTGAATAATTGGCAGGGAGGGGTTTGGCTGCTCTGTAATGCAGAAACTTGGATAGAGTGATGCAGCAGCAGATCCAAAGCCCAGAATTTGAACTGAAACTGTTTGTTATTACTTCACATCTGTACTGCAGCATTAGCCACTGGCCATGACCAAGTCTGGCCCTGGTCCTTCTGGGATGAACTTCTATCTTTTAAATAGTCAGGGAATGACAAAGGTGATTGAAAGGATTTAAAGCAACATTAAAAATAACTGACAGAGTCAATAATTTGTGTCCCACTGAAAATTAATGGCAACTGCCATGGGACTTGAATACTTTGGAAAAAAATGCTCAGGCAACCCAAATCTTTGGTTGGATACAGGCATTTGCAGTCACAGAAGACTGTTTCTGTTCTTGCAAGAAATGAAAAAAGTTCCACAATAGATTTCCATCAACAGCTGGCTGCTTTTTGCAGGCACTGGTGTGACACTAGAGAGCATTGTGAGCCAGAAAGATAGGCAAGAAACCATTCCCAGGATGCCAACTCAACAGAAGGAAAGAGGTCCAGGGACCAAAAGGCCACTTCCAGTAGCACAAACTTGCCTTGACTGATCTCTTTACCTCCTTTCCCCACTCTCAGGCAGAAGGCAATGGATCTGAAGAATTTCTCTTTAAAAATAGCAACACTCATGGGACAGCTGGATCTCATGTCATTGTAAGCCTAGCTCCAACAGCACCAAAATCTCATCTTCCTAATGCTGTTATGTGAGTTGCAGCTCTGAAGGCAGGGTTTGCTGCAGAACAAATGCCTGGGCAGAGGATGTTGTGTACCAGCTGCTTGTGTCTGATCTTGGAGCCCTCCAGCAGACAGCTCTGTAGTCACAGCAGACAAAGCACTGGAGTGGGAGAGGTCTGGCTCATCAATCTCCCAAATCTGATCTTTGATGAATCTGGTTGTGACTCACTGGAGGAAGTTTTAAGCTTTTTTCAATAGAAAGGCATGGAGATCTTTAGGGAAATAGAGAATTTTTCAAAGGTTAGAGACTGCACCTGTGCCTCTTTTTGGTGAGCTATGCTCCTGTCACCAGAACCAAGCAGGGCTGAGCACCACATCACTTTCTCAGCAGAGAAAGGCATTTCTTAAGTCAGATGGATACCAAAACTGTTGGCACTGAAGAAACCCAAGACAGGAAGTAGGGGAAGATGGCTTTCTGGTGGTGCACATGCAAGAGGTGAGGACCTTGTCAGGATGCCACCTCTCCCATTGTCTGTTGTTGTACCAGTGCCAAATCACTTGTTCACAGCGTGACAGGAAACAGCAGCGCAATGCTGCTCACCCACACTCAGCAGTAAACATAGCATCGGCCTTGACAAGGGGACAACATAAAAGCTGAGGTTTGTTTTATTATAGTCAACATGCAGGCATCATGTTATCTTAGTCAAACCAAGACTAGGTAACTACACTGCCAGGTTTAATGTTTCAGGTCACATCAGGGAATAGTTTTACTAGCAGATGTAAAGATCGTCTTTTGGAGGGGGTAGCAGTCAAGGTCAGAGTCAGCAAATCCTCCTCTAAAAATAGACTCCAGTTGCAAAGTTAGTAAGGTTTCTTTTGTCGTTCTGCCACACTTCACAGGACCCAGTTATCTACAGCACCCACCTAATCTTACAGGTAAGGCTAAGCAATATACATTTTCTGCTGTACTTCTACTCCTTTTCTTCCTTTTATAATCCAGTTTAGTAAAGCAGGGGGAGGACTGAGAGCTGGAAAACTTGCCAAGGTAACTATTAATTTCATTCACTTGTTGCAGGGAAAAATATTTTAAAAATTATTACAGAGTCAAAAAGGTTTTGAAACTACAATTTATAATTTTAGAAAACCAAACTTGTCATGTTACAGGAATCACTTTATAAATAAGGAAATTAGGTGCCAAATGTGTTTTTATCTTAGAGATAACTTCAATTTAAAAGTTAGGAATAAAAATGCGATTTTTTAAAGACTTGTAACATCTGTACCAAAAAATTTTGCCTACTCTTCAATAATTGCTCCACCCTCCAGTCAAATCTAGCTTTTCCAACTCTCAGATGATGCTGTGTTTTATGTTTCTTTGGGCACTCTCATAATATTTAATGAAATCTCAGCCTAATCTGTTTTCAATTAACCAGTCCAGTCAACAATAAAAAATGAGGGCAAAAATAAGTTTTTTAAAAGTCATAAGTGGCTTAGAAATTCATTGAAATAACTGTTTAGTTTTGAATATTCACAGCAGGAGGGTCTGGGAAATAATTGCACAGAGGCTACAATTCTTCTGGTTTTAAGCTGTTTAAAGATGAATGCAAGAGATGAACTGTTTTACAGTCCGTGAATGCTTCATGCAGGGGTAAAATAAAGGAACTGAAGTAAATGAATTTTGGTGAAGGCTAGGACAGGAACAGGGAACACAGGATAGTGTTATTCTTTGCTTAAGTATCCTGCAGGTACCCACGGAATTCCAGTTTTAGAATTTGCTAAATTCTTTTAGGGGTCTTTTAGAGAAAGATTCCTTTTAAAACTTCTCCTCCATCACAAGAAGTATTTGTAAAAAAATAACCTTTTTGGCCTAGTGTTCAGGGGAAAAAACCTCGACAAAACAAAACAAGACACAACCCCACCCAAGGAGCCTTTGCAGCACCACAGCTCATTCCAGTACCCCAGGGTGCAGCAGGCATTAGGTTACAAGGAAAGCACACAGCTCTTCATGGCTGCTGCCAGCCTTTGGAGTCTCAGCAAAACATCATGGGAGTGGCATATCAAGGAGCACCATTTTTAATTCATTTAGTTAAATCTGACAAAGCAAGCTTTTGTTACTGCAGCTGAGCAGCTCTCAGCTCAACTGATGTACTTTGTTACAAAAGGCTTGGAAACCAAAGGACTGTTTACCCTCCTCCCAAGTGCAAACAGTGCACTCCAGACATGAGCATTGGCTTCTGCGAGAACTTTCCAGTTTATAAAACAGCCCTCTGCTTAGTCATACTCAAAAAGGGCAAGCACTTTTTCACCCTGAAGGGAGGTATGCATCTGGCATGTGGGCTGGAAATGGAAGAACAGAACATTTCTTAAAATTCAACAACTTGCTGAGTAGATCCTCCCTCACTATTTCTGAAGACTCTCAGTCATTAGATCCAATTTTTGTCTGCCTTCAGCACTGAGCAAGTGCTTACTTGAAGATGAGTTACTAAACTAGATTCAAGTCTTTAGCACATTTTTTTGAAAGTGTAGAACTGGTATTCTCCATCCTTACCTTCTCTTGGGTACCTCCCTATTGTAAACCCTTATTACAGGCATTGTTTCTCCATTAAGTTCTTACCTACGGTAGTTATTAAACTGAAAGGAGGATGTAAATAAAAATAAAACCATTCATTTTGCAGTTGTCTGGAAGGCAACTATCTTCCTCTCTGGAAGACAGAAGTCCAGCAATTTAAATGGTGTTGAATTCTACATTCAAACATTCAAATAAGCCAGCCCTCCATCCAACATCAGAAAAGAAAATGGGAATCACTTCTTAGCAACAAGCTCTTCATGCACAAAAGTGATTTTTCAATCAAAATTACAGAGGTGGTTTTTTCCACCTTTTTGTTCTTCTGTTGAATTTATTGTTCCTGGCAGTAGATGAACTACATCAGTCCCCAATTTTGAAGGTCAAGCCACTGATCAATTTCAAGGGCACCGTGTTTATCTCCTACTGCACTAATGTGGCTATAAGGTCTAGTGGATATGTTGTTACTTCTGTAGACACCTCGTGAAAGCCTCAGAGCTGACAGGTAGTTTTCTTTCCCTTCCTTGGCATCTTGGAAAAAAACTCCTGAAGATATCATGGCTTCACTCCTTTTTCAGAGCTGACATGAGGCAAGAGGTAGGAAGCAAAATCTGAAAGCATCAAAACAGGAATCAGATTAAAGTGTGCCTCCACATTTACAAACAGATATGTATATATTTAGGTATTTGCTAAATGCTGAAAACATTAACTTCCCAACTAAACCAGATAAATTTGTGACTGCTTGGTATTTTCAGGGAGAAGTAGCTTTTAGACATCTCTGAGTACAAAACCAAGGCTTGTACACAGCAAATTGAATTTAATAAAGCCAGCATCAAAGGCACCTCTAGCACAGGTGATTGATGTCATAGAGGCTGGTAGAACTTCCAAGAGCAGGAAACACAGGCGGCAAAGAATTTAAACTATTCTGCTATATAAATAGGGACTGAAGTGGGCATTAACGCAAGGAAGCCATGTGCCCAGAAAGACAGAACAGCCAATACTTCTGAAGAAAAGAGGGAGGAAAATTGTCTTCTCTTGCCATTTTTCTTCCCACTTTTTACTTCTTTAGCCTCTCTCATTGCATATTTGTACCAATGCCACTGGGCTCTGACTTTATGGAAGATCTGAAGCTTCAGGCACACAAATACAGCTACAAGTTGGCAGCCAGAGTACGTATGGCTGGGAAAACAGCAGTGATGAAGGAAACCCCTGTGCCAGAGAGGGCACAGAAAGGAAGAGGAGAGGATATACAGGCCCTTGCACAGGACAAAGGCAAATGCAGTCCTTGTCTGTGCATGCCTGCTTTTTTTCTTTTTAACTCTCTACAGCTGACTTGGATCTTAACTCCCAGGCATAAATCTTGCCAAACTGTTTGGCATCTTTATACACAGCACTAGAGCTTGCACAGCACATTGAGCCAAAATTATTAAGAAACATAGTATTTTGTTATGTAGCTAATGACTTATAGCTTTCAGTCTCAAAGTACTCAGAAACTTCCACTACATGTGGAAAACCAGCGTTAGAAATGTACACACCACCACCTAGGATCTGATGTTCATCTCTAGATGAAAAGCTCAGTTTTTCTCCCACATCTGTGGGATTACCAAACTGTAGAGCTCATGACTGACATTTCCAAAAGCATTAACTCACCTCCTACAAGCTTTGTGGTGGGGTTGGACATCCCTTCAGTTGAGCAAATTTGAAAATGAGCCACTACATTCCATGACTTCACAGGGCTTTACTGGAAATTTTGAGTTAATTTGAGTAGTTCAAGGGGCTCCAAACATGGTGCAGAAGGGAAATCTTTCACTGCCATATTAGTGCTCCTGTTACTAGACTGTGTTCGTTCTCTGAATTAAACAGCAGATAGACTGGCAGATTTTCCTTTTCTTTTTTTCTCTTGCACTTTCTTTCCTCCATGCTTTGTTAAAAATAAAATTAAAAAAGCTAGAGAGCTGTATAAGAAATTCCATCTGGCAGCTGTAGAGTAGATAGTGAACATAAAGAAGAGATTCCTTTGCTGTGCCTAATGCATGCTGCTTATCCAAATTAGCCACACAATTACTTCTATCAATGCAAAACTAGTATAATGTTGGTTTTTTTTTTTATAGTGCACAGCACTTGAGAATGACTTAAAATGCGGTGTAATTTGCCACAGTGTATGTCCTGAAGTGGTTCACTAATGAAAAGAGGATTAACTCTCCATTATTCTGAATTACCATTTTGTGAAATCACTAACAATATTTTCATTTATATACATATAACCCAAGGGGGACAAATATTCCAGCCATCCAAGCGATTAACAAATAAAATTTATTAGATAACATGTACTTTGGTCTTATTTATGAAGAGAAAGATTAGGGTATAAAAATGCAGATGACTGAATTTTTATCATCCTTGTTTTGATAATACAAGTAGGCCCATGACAGCAGAACTGGGGAGCAGCAGCAGCTCAGTGTTCTGTGCACACACTGGACTGAGTGGCAGAACCCGCAGGATGTTGGGCTCAGAAGGCGGAATCTCTCAGGCTTGAGCACCTGTGGGGCCCCACCAAGGTGGGGCCCAGCCACACAGGGTGGCACAGAGTGGGAATGGGAAGGTCTCACCAGCTCACACAGCCTGGCCTTGGCACAGGCCAGCAAGCAAGAGGGAAGCTGGGCTTTGGGCAGAGGGAAAGGGTGAAATGAGCCACAGACTGCCCTGCCTCACCGGGAGGGAACTCCTGGCCCCAGAGGCAGGGCTCTGTTCCTTACTATGCCCTGAAGCTGGGCTCAAACCTTCCTGCTGAGAAGAACCCTTCTAGGACAAGGACAGTTCCAGCCAGCCGACATTTCATCCCTCCCCCATGAAATCAAAAGGCTGTGCTGAAGCAGCACTTTCAGGAGCAAGCAAGGTGCAGAGTTCTTTATGCAAGGGGCACAAGGACAGTCCCTACTCCAGGGAGCTTCCACATGACCCTGGGATTAGCTCAGTTGGTCAGAGCAAGGTGCTAATAATGCCAGAGTCGCAAACTCCATGTGGGCCATTCACTTAAAATGATCCTTGTGGATCCCTTCTGACTCAGACTATTCTGTGATCGAAAGTTCTGTGCCCCCAACACAGCGCAGTGCCGTGAAGTGACTGCCAAGCTGGCACAGCATTGGTACATCATTCAGCCTGCACTAACTCCTCTGTAGCCTAAATGAAGCACCACAAGGAGTGGGAGCCTGCTCCAACAAGCCTGTGCAGAGGTAATCCTGCAATCTGTCTCCATCTGACTGCACTGGGCGAGCACTTTGCAAGAGATGGTCTCCCCTCCACACAGGTCTACCAAAGAAATCTGAGCTTTCCCTGCCTGGGCTTGTGTTCAACATTTATCCCTTATACCACAACAGCATTAAGAGCAACCACTCCAAAAAAATACCATCTACTTTTCACTTTTTATTCCAAGAGGGTTGGCCTAGGGAATAGTCTTCCCTCAGCTGTACAAAGAACAACCAATACGAGATGAGGTTAGACATCTTTGATTCCTGGGAAGACACAAGCCCTTCTGCCCCCAGCCAAATGCTTCGTGGCAGTTATTTCCAGAGTTCAAGTAGCAAATCAGCCCTTTTGCCCCTCTTCCCCTCCTCCTAGTTAAACTCTGTTATTTCTTACTTAGTCTAGAGCCAAATCTGAAATACATGTTTTATTAGAGGAATTTCAACTGATGCTTTCTTGTGCTCTAATTCAATTTAAAAATCCCTGCAGCAGATAACATTGGCAAGGCATAAAAGAACATAGCATACTTGAAAGTTCAGGGAGCATATGGCTTCCCAGGACAGACAGAAACAAGAATTTCTCAGCAGTGGTTGAGCTTTCAGAGTGTTAACCAAGCTTCAAACTGCGCCGGTGTTCCAGTACCACAAACGATCATTTGCAGATGTAATTGCCCTGTTCTGAGGTGTAACAAATCAATGCACTGTGGCCACCAACTGTGATTACTGATTACACTGCTTTCTCTTCTTCCCTTCCTTTTCTCAGTCCCATTTTATGGAGCCATGAATAAAAGTAGTCAGTCCTTCAGCATCAAGGCAACAGGCTCTCAGTTAAGATAATTCCTTACTAGACAAATAGCAGTTCTTATCAAGTTCCAGATAACAGCCTAATCACTCCCAAAGTCAGACTGTCTTAGATTTGTATCTCTGACAGACTAACATTATCTACACAGCTGAGTCTGTGTGTAGAATTAGCATAATTCTGGCATGGGAAGGAAAAAGCCTCTCCCAGGACATGGCTAGTGGGGGCAGAGATGTGGGACTTGGTACTACACATCGGAACGCAAGCCCAAGCCCAAGGTAGATTTGCTAGAAACTGGAATTCTCAGAGCCCTTTACAAATCTCAAGAGAAGACCACTTAGCTAAACATCATCATCATGTTTTAGGAAGCTTGGCTGAAAGATAGATCCCCTTGCCAGTGAAAGCAAGCCAATTTTTGAACAAAAGTGTACACTTGCCAAACAAAAACTGACTCCACAATCTTCCACAGCTTTGGAGTAGGAAAACAGGAATCATTTGGCTTTTTTGAGCTTTGCAGCAAAACAGAACATGACAGGCACAAAAGAGCCCAAACTGAGCAAACCAACCCCATGGGTACAGTGAAAAATGGACATCCTGCTTTCAGGAGAGCTCTACAATAGCCACATGAAGGCATTAGCCAGATTTTTTTAATTTAAACGACACAAACGTCCAGCAGTCAACACAAAAAAAAATTTTGGAAGCCACTACAGGATTAGTTGCCTGCAAGAAAGGTGGATTTTTGGCAGACTGTACTTGCACACTTCATAAGATCGAGCCCAAATCAACACCTTGTTACGAGTCTCTTAGAGAACCACAAGGTTCAACTTCTCCCTTCAAGGGAATAAGAGACATGAGCAACTGCTACCCTGAGACATCAGGGAGTCCAGTAGGAGAAACAAAACAGAGCCCACAGGGAAATGCAGCAGACAGGAAAGTCTGCAGCTGGCAACATAGGAAAAAGAAGACTAGAAGAGAGTAGAACAGTACATGCAACAGTCACCTGAACACACACATTTCATCTCCCTGCATTGCTGAAAATCACAAAGGACAAGCCTTTAGGAGAGTCTTAGTAAATGACTAAAAAAAAAAAAAAAATTAAATTTGTACTCTAGGTGCTTTAGATCCCTAGGCTGTTAGACCTACCAAATTCTTACCAGTGGATTTTTCAGGAAACAAATTGCCAGCATAGACTGAACTTCAATAATCATAAACCTTTGGCTTTTGTTCCCATTGCTGGTGAGCCCATCCAACAGCATATTCCTCACCTCGTTCAGGGAAGGCAGACATCTGGGTGCAAGTCTGGGTTTGCCACAGAGCAGATTCATCCATTTTATACAATGGTCAATCACACCTGGTCAGAGCTGCACCCAGGGTCCCACAGTTGGAGTAGGAGTCACTTGCTTTATGCTTCCTTGGGTTAATGTTCTGTTTTGGTTGCATTCCAGTTTGTTGCATGTCCTGAGAGCGCTACTCCATGGAAAAGATGTCATCAGGAAGCTGGAATGCTGGGAAGAAAAATGCATACACAGCAATCAAAGTAGATCCTGATGAGGACTACTGTACCCCAGGGGCATTTGAACTGGAGCGGCTCTTCTGGAAGGGATGCCCAGCGTACACTCATGTCAGTGAAGTCTGGCCCAACCTCTACATAGGAGATGAGTAAGTGCACACAGTACCTCTCTGCATAGCAGATAAGTGTTGGCAGTACATCTCCTCCACACAGGGGATGACCGAGCTGCACTAAACACAGCTCACTGACAGAGCAAGGTGTTTGGAACTACTGACAGGTGCCAGAGTTCTACAGAGCAGTCAGAGCCTGGCCTGGCCCTTACTGTTACTGCTGCTTCAGCAAAGCACAGGTTAAGTGCGGCTGGGTCTACTGGTAAAGACAGAGTGACAGCACTGGTTGTGGCACCAGTGTAGGCTGCAGAGGTTGCAGCTCATCATGATCTATTTTTAAATGGTTCATTTCAAGGAGGAATTTGTCATTTATCTCTGAGTAAAAGTTGTTCCACAGTTACATTCACAGAAGAGCATGGCCTAGATGTGTTGGGCCACACCTTGGGTTGGTTTAGGCCTAAAATGTAATTCTTGAAAAGTGACTGAAGAGACAACTCACCCTGCAGAGGTATTTCTGCATTTCCAAGCCTGTGCTTGTGCACATGGAACACTGCATTTCCAAATTGCTCAAGATATTAAAGCAAACAGAACCCTGAGGAAGGCAAAGCTGCAGAGATGTGTCTCACTGATCAGACCAAGTGTGATTTGGAAAAAACCCAAACCCACAAAACAGACTTACTTCTGCCGAGCACAGGACTAAACTAGAAACAGCCTATTCCAAGCAGCAGACATGAGTGCTGTAGCAGGACACATGCCATCAGAAAATCCCTCAACCCAAGCCCTGAGCAGAGCAAGAGAGCTTTTCTTATCCCTTAGGCATTATTGGTCCAATTCCCATTTTCCTCTCCACCCTGCACTAACATGACATTTATTTTTACATTATCACTGAAAGGCACAAGTAGGAGTCCCACTGGCTCCAAAGCTCTCAATAATTTTTTAAAAGGTCCTAAAATTCATCTGTTGCCAACCTATAAAAGAGAAAAGATACACAGTTTTGGAAGTTACAAGACTCCTAATATCATCCACCAATTACTTCTGTGGCGCCAGAGGCAACAGAAAGACACAAGAGTTCTGGGCTTGAACCAAGCCAGGGCTCCCACTTTTGGAGATGGGGGTGGAATGTGTATGTGTGTGTGTGGTGTGGGATAAAAAAATTAAGCCATGAGAACAGCCTGTCCAAATGATTCAGGAAGAAAAGGGGGTTGAGTTTCTCTCTCCACATCCTATCCTGCCCCTCCTGTTAGATATTTCTAACTCAAGATTCACTATAAAGACCAACCTCTTCTGGAATTTATTTCCTACTTTCTTGTTTAGAATCACCAGCAGAATTGTTCTGAATGAAGCTGTTAGAAGAATTTCCCTCTTATCTCTGTGACAAAGCTATAGCTGTGCCCTCTGAGCAAAGGGATCTAATCAGACAAGAAGTCAGTCTCTCGGCCCAGGACACCAGTCACAGACTCCTTCCTGTAATCTTCCTGTAGCAGTGGCTTCTTACATCTTGTAATTTAATAAATGCTAGAAGGCGTGATTCTGAATACACCAGACACGTGGCACTTCATACAAACTAACCAAAGGAACAGAGATATAAGCCTCTTGAAAGGTACTTAGAGCTGCCCCCATTTATGCTGAGCAGTATGTTTCTGCAGGGGACTGGTCTTAAGTCAGGAGGAAAAACAGTGGTGCTTCAAGGGGAAACAGGTCCCACACATGGCGAGATAAAAGAATGAGAAATCCAATGGAGAAGGAAAAACAAGTGAGAAGCAGGGGGGTAGAAGAGAAATAAAACTTCACCAGAAAATGGTACTCCCTGAAAGAGAACAACCATTGTCAGCCAGTTAAGGGCAAATTTGACACAGCAGAAAATCTGAGATGAGGATTGCTCTGCAGGTAAGATGCAGCCTTTCACTACCATAGTTAAAATTTGGTTTGAAATAGGTGAACTCCAGGGACCTCTGTATCTTTCCTCAGCTAGCTCCATATCTTACTCGCGAGCAACAACTTACCCCTTCAGTGTGGCAGGGGTTTTGCCTTGTTTTATTTTAAGAACTTGCTTAAAACTGGTGGCCAAAGAGCTGCCATGGAGCCACGAACAGATGTTGGGTGCATTTGCATCTTTAGCCATGCTAAATTAAGGTTGATCTTGAATGAATTTAGTGGAACTCATCAACAAAATCAAATGAACACACACATGCAGAGTTTATCTCAGAGCTTTCACATCTGTGCTTCATTGCTGCCTCCTGCATTTACAAGGTTAACAGGACTTGTGACTGCTTATGGAAATGCTAATTAATTACCCTGACTACGTAACCACATCTTCCTTCTAATGCAATACAGGCTATCAAGGAGCCCTGTGAGGCCACTCAATCCTTTTGTTACAAGGCTTTGCTGCAGATGTTGCCCAGAGGCAATGAAATCTCCATGAGCCTGTCATACCCAGAATAATCAAAGCCTCAAAATACAACATGTAGTGTTCAGCTCCAATTGAAATTTTCCCCCAGCAAGTTCCAAGGGCTTTTAAAGACCAGACACTGGAATTTGTATCACAGAGCCCAGTGATAGAATAAAACACACTTGACTGAGATTTTAATTCAACTGCTACCAGGATTAGTGTTTGCATGTGTCCTCCTCACATTTAGAAGTCTTCTAAAGGGATAGAAAGCTGCCTTGTCTTGCTCCTTTATTTCACTGGCAACCTGATTGCTTGCACAGGCAGTTTTACTGGCTAATCCCAAACCTGCTTGATTCACCAGGATCACATGGAAAATCTCTGCCAGGTACTCATCTTGTAGTTTCTTATTGCAGCTCTTCAGTGATGGCCTTATTACCTGAGATGATATTTAGGGTTCTACATTTCTGAAGTTCAAAGACTATTTCAGCTGAAGACAAGGGCCTCCTAATAATTTGTTTTCCTCTTAAAACATCCACTAGTTCTCATCAGGATTTAAGGTCTGATCACAGTTTCAGGTCTTGCCGTGTTCTCAAACTATTCCCAGAGGAAAAGAAGTCTTCTGAAGTCTAATTCTGTACAAGTTAAGTATGAAAAATAATTTTCTGGATATGCAGCTGAACTGAGCCTGCAATTCACAAAAGCTATGGTCTGTGCCTGTGCTGTGCTATGGCTCATGGTCTTGAGAACTAATGCAGGTAAGGAAGATGAGTAACTCAAACCTACAAATTGGAGTGCATGATGATTAAGATAAATAACTAAATATATGCTTAACTAAAAGTAATTCCTCTTACTTTTCTGCAGAGAAACAATACAGTATGGCTTTTTCCAAGTGACTAAGTAAAAAGACAATTTACAATAACCTAGAAGAAAACAGATGGGACTCACTCAGGCTAGAAAACTGTTCCCTCCCACCATTTAGCATTATGAACTCCTAGCATCTACACCAGTATTAATCATATAAAAATAGAAGCGTATGCAGATTTCGATTATAACAACACTCTTGAGGACATACTTTCAACTTGGGTAGAATGAGAATCTGCCAATTGTAACAGCAGTTTAACAATCCAGAAAATCAAATCTGTAACACTGGACCGTAATCCTCAACGCTCCAATGTGACACTTCCCCACATAACATCTCTGTCTGTCATTGATTTCTAACATTTGATGAGTGACTGAAGTCAAGACCAGGAACTGACTGACTACAGCATGTGTGCCTGGTTCCTTTGCTGTATAGAAAGCAGAGCTATTGCCCATATCTAGATTGTAACACCTACAAAAACTACATCCACCATTTTGGGCTAGAGGAAAATGAACTACTAAATATTTTTCTACCCCATATTCTGAAGATCCTGTTCAGTATTTTCAGTGGTACCTAAAAATTCTTTTAATTCACACTGAAGAGGAGGTACCAGAGAAACGGAGCAACACCTCAGAAAGAAAAGGGGATACAATGCTACACTATCTCTAGACTCACTCAGTGCTGGAGTTACCAAAGAAAATTGGGTCAGTATTATTGGAAATTCTCAACATCTCTCCTCAGGAGGGAGAACTGCCAGATTTTCTTAGGGAAGTGTCAATATTGCCTATATTCAGCAAGCTTCTTTCTGACACTGACCATCTGGTAAATTATCATCCTGCATCAAGCTTTCCTTTAGCGCTTAAGAAAATGGAAAAGTTTGAGAGAGACGATTCCTTTCCTAGTAACATGTTGCCTCAGATTTCCTTGTGTTTTGTCAATCTGGGTCACGTCAATCTGTGGCTTTAACATTCTATACTGAAACATGTTTGCGTTGCACAATCTTTGCCAGAAGTTTAAGAGACTTGGCTCTACTTAAAGTTGATAAGCACTCCAGTCACCAGGTTGAGGAATACCAGCTGTAAGGTGCTGACTTACCTGTGGAGGGAGTTGCTCTGCCCACACCCTCATGAGGCATTTTGGAGGATTATTTCCCTTCCTTTAGATGTGTTTTCATCATGAGCCACCTTCTCTTCCCTTTGTTAGCTGCTTTCAATATACCTAATACTTCATGTGGAGGTGCAGGTTGCAGTGTCTGCAAGTTCTTTCCCCCTCTCTTCCAATTTCATTGGTTTGGGCAACTTTCTGATGAAAGCAGCTGGGACTAAAGCTTGTTATGACAGTATTTTTTACAAGAGAGAGAGAAGGCATTTGGTGCACTGGAGACAGCAACCTGAAAGAAAACATTATTTTCCATGTTATAGCTACTTATATTGTTGCTTCCACAAGAAGGCAGAGTTTGCTGAAGCACTTGCTATTAATCCTATGAAACTTAGCCTTAAAACTGACAGCAGGCACAGTTAAAGTTTCAGACAAGCCCTCTACTTGCCCTTGCACAACCCAAGAGATGTAAATAGTCTTTTGGGAACCATCTGAAAATGGATGACACTTTTGTCTGGGTCAGTTTTTCCTTTTGGTGAGTCTGTTAGTATCAATATATCCATATGTGAAAGTGATTTTACCTCCAATTTTCACCACTGAGGTGGCATTCCCATATCAGAGTACTCCCCCTTGCCTCAGAATTTTAAAAACATGTTTATGAGTCCATCTGCCCTACAGTAAATGCAGGGTCTGATTCAGCAAAGTGCTGAGCTTTTGCTTGACATAGAGAAAAGGACTTGTGGGTATACTTAACTTTTAGCATAAGTTTATGTGTTCTGAACTGAAGAGCTGATGAGCTTTTATACAGGACTGATCTGCCCAGGTCATTTCTTACTAAACTGAATTATACTGAAATTTTCAGTATTATCTCCCACTGCCACATTTCACCTTCCTTGCACAGGAACACATTCAAGGCAGACACTGGAGACCACAGTTTCACCATGTAAAAGGAAATCAAATGCTAATAGCACAGATGGTGGAGATATACAAAATGAAAACAATTGCAAGAATAGTCAAGTGCTTACAACTTCACCTACACTGGCACTTGTAGCAAGCTCATCTTTACAGTGGCTACTTAAAATTCAACCATAATCACCAAAATGAAAGTATTAATTGCAATTTAATAGGAAACAGCAGCACACAAAGAGGAGAAAAGAAGAATGTTGCTAGCTTGACTATTACACTCTGGTAGTGAGCCAACTGCAAGGAAAAAAAAGATGTACCATTTCTAGCTGTAAGTGAATTAGAAACAGAGTTATCAATCCTCCAATGAGGTATATGATCTTATACCCCTCAACAATCCTTGCTATTTGTAACCTCAACCAATCAGATATTTATTCATATTTATTCCTCCCTTTCCTCTAAAATACTGATACCTCAGGCATGGTAAAAACTGCAAGAAAGACCAAGAGCATTGCTCTCTCTTCAGGGTGTAATCAGAACTATCATGCATGATGAAACACAACAAACCCCAGAGGCTCTGGTTACAGTGTACAGACAGAGGGATGCTTTCACAACAGCATCTACACTGCAGATTCAGCTGAGGGTAGAAATCACGCCAGTTCTTCCCACAGAGCCAGAGCTCACTGATGGCTATGGGCAGCCTGAGCAAACATGTTGAGGGGCACAGTAACAATTCCATTTACAGACACATAGGGCCCCCACATGAGGCCTTACCAGGCTGTTTCTTGCTCTGTTAACTGGCAACCAACCTGCTGCAGACCCAGCATGACCCCAAGTTTAACTGCCTACATTATGGCAGTGTCAGAGTCTCAGCACAGGCCATCTCTGCCTGGTAATGTTTATGATCAAAGTACAAAGTAAAAAGATGGCTTATGGGAGGTGAAAAGCAGACAAACCTGAGCCAGTAGGACAAGTGGTGGTCCAGCTGGGCTCTGGGGAAAGATTTTACAAGGAAAAAAAAAAAAGAGGAAAAATTTTCAAAGAACACAAGTGAGATCTTTTATGAAAATATAATTACCAAGTGTAAGGCTGGGGGGATGGAGAGAAAGAAAAAAGAGCTAAAATACTTTCTAATCTCCATATTAGGTTTGAAACCAAGCCCTCTTGCTCTTGAAAAAGACTGTCACTTCAGCTTTCTTCAAAAGATGCAGATCCTAAAGCCTGAGGCAAGTACCTCTTGCAGTCCTGTAAACCCTATTTTCTATTACACAACAACATCTCCACACAACATTATATAGAAACCTCAGGAAAAGCTTTCCATAGATAAAAGTGTCCAGGGTATCTGCTGTAAGAAAGGTGCCTGACATCCTCTTTACAGACTGTGTGCAATAGCTCAGCCTGCAGATTCACAAGTCATGTAGCCCCAGGACCTGTACTGACCCTGCTCCACTTAGATGGGGGTAAGTATTTTAGGTCTTGCTTAACTAACAGGTTCTACAACACCTACACACAGTTTGAGTGATAGCTACTGCAGTGAAAATGTGGAGAACTTAACAGATTTGAATGCTCAACACTGAGCATTCATTTTCTGGAAGTTTTTTAGATTAGCAATGTCAGTAGAAAAAAGAAAATATGCATTGTGTTATAAAGAAAACAAATCCATTGGGTAAGGTTCCATTCAGTCCAAAGGGTATTGCTGAAACAGTTTGCATATCAAGTACAATTAGAAAGCAGACAACATTTTAAAGTCAGCCTATCCCAAACATTGAGGAAAACAGAGCATAAAATCTTCAGTGCCAAAACAGTGGAGTAGAAAACCTCCCAAGCATTTCCTTGGTATGCTTGTAATTTGCTTTAAAAAAACCCAGTTATTTCACAGAAGATGACTTAGTTACATCAGAGCATTTTTAATGGGCTTTTTGCAACATCATTCAAATGCAATACATTGCTGCTTCTGATTGCATTTGCAGCCCAAGTCGGGAAACAAAGGGAGTAACAATGTGCATATTCCCAATCTCCAACAGATCAAGGGCAAAACAATAGCTAATGCATTTGTGATGCAAAATGAACACCTAACTGCCTGTAACTGATTAAATAAAAAGGAAGAGGATTAATTCCATCCTGGGCCTCAAATTCACAGACTGCAGCTACAGGCAAGACTGGAGATGGACAGGGAAGTTCACAGGAGCTTGGCCAAGCTGAACCAAGTGCTTATGCAAGTTACTGAAAGACAGTATCCCTTCTTTCTGAATACGTATTGGAAAACTGAGGCCATCCAACACTGGAAAATGAGATCCTAAGGCACAGAAAAAGACTGTGACAATCAGAAAAATGCATTAGTTGCACTCACTGCGTCAAAAAGCAATCTCCAATTGAGGAAAGAGAAAAATTTGATTTCATATAAATACAAGCATCAAATATTAATGACATTGTAACCTATTGTTTGACATGTAACCTATTGTTTGACATTGTCCTTGCTCAGAACAACTTCATAATTTAATTCTAATCTATTTATTACACCAAGCAGTGCTTGCAGAAACCAAAGTCTGGTAATATCTATAGTCCATCAAAAACTTTGTTTTTCTACTGACCCTAACTACTCTGCAGTCCTACTCCCTATTCAGCATGTAGGTCTCTACTTGCAGGGGTTCTGCTTGAGCACAGATCTCTGACCTGAAGCCCTCAGTCTTGTGTCATTTGTTGGATATATGCTTTGGGCCAAGCCTGATGAATGAAAAACCTATTTTCTTTATTCCAGCATCAGGGAGGTAAAACAAAAACAGACTTAATTTGAAAGCAGGAACTGTAGCTCACCTCAGTACATCAAAATGAAGACACCCTTCCTCTTCAGCCAGGACATTTAACCTGGTTTATTTGAATACTCCATCGTTACTATATAGAACTGAAGTGTCTTTGCTGGTAATGTGTCCATATAGAGCATATACACCTGAAGGGAATCCTAAGGCACAAACCTCCTAAAAAGAGGGAGAAAAAGGAATCTTACTAGGTCAATCACTGTTATAGGAACACAAAGGGAAGAAGTAAGCATTATTTAACATGAGGTGAGGGTGGCAGCTCTCAGCATTAGCAGCAAGATGATTCTGCTTCTCTGTCCTCTAGAGCTTACTAGATAGGAATCACCACACTAAATGGAGCTTTTATTTACTTTTTACATGATTGTATAGAAGATGTGTAACATTACTTCCCAGCAAAAACACCAGTAATGTCAAGACATTCCTGACCAGAAAGGAATTTCTGCAGGGGGCAATATCTACTTAGAACAGCCAATGATCATGGGTTTAATTTAAATAAGAGGAAGCATAGGTAAAACCTTCAGTATCTATATCCCAGTTAAAGGCTCTAATTATTAGGTTCTTAACTGCTAAAAGGTGGGGGTTGACTTAGAGGTTGGAAAAGCAGTCAACTCCAAGCTATTCTGGGCTGTCACTATTAGAATTATGAAACATAACAGGTAGCCCACACAATGTCCTGCATGACAGCAGCTGCATTTACACATGGAAGTGTTCAGGAAACATTTATGGAGAGAGGTCCTTCTGTTTGGAAAAAGCTGTTTCACATCATGCAGTTCTGTGAAAATGTATTAACAGAATAAAGCCTATGCCATTCTTTTCTTTTTGTAAAAAGCTTATAGTCTTCCTAGGCACTAATGAAACTTGACAGCTTTTTCAGAATAAAACTCTCCCAAACTAAAAGCTTTCTCTAATGGAACAAAAAAGTTTTACACGCCTGGCCACAAACACTACATTTCTTTTAGGAAGTTCATCCTGCTGGCAAGCACCTAGAGTAGGTATTGAGCACACAATCTAAACTTTCCTCTCCTATCTGGCTTCCCTTGTCCAAGGGAAGAGAGGACAAGAACAAATGAGAACATTTGGCCAAATATATGACTTTCAACTTCCTCTGAAGGCTAATATCCAATTTCCATATCTAGTTATTTTTGCTTTAGGCCTCTGGTTTGACAAAACATAACAGTAAAATAGAGTTGTGATAGGAAGCTGCATTCACAGAAGGGTGTTCTTTGTAAATATTGTATATTTATTTTTTAAAGAAATGGAGAAAAACTCTGTGACTTCTGGGGAAGAAGAGCTTCTTTTTCAATCCCAAATGATTTTACTACTTACATATTGCTGACTTTTATTAGTTCTGCAATATCAATTAATGGGACAGAAAGGGAAAGGAGCATTCACAGGTCCTGTTTCAAGTTCTGCCACTGATTTGCTTTTATGATTTTAAATAATTCTTTCTTCTTCTTTCTGTATCTCAAGTTTCTTCTTATGCAAGATGGATAGAAGCCGGTATTGCCTAAGTTACAAAGGTAACAGGAAAATAAATTCATTTTAAACCTGCTCTAAGGACCTGGGAGAGAGAGTTAGGAACTCCAAAAATGTTATTCACTCTGAATGACAGTATCTTAAGATCCTTAAAATGGTAAATGATGCATTGTTAAAGCATTATCAGTTTCATTAGATTTAGAACATACCAAATCAGAGGTTTTCTTTAATATATTTTCTATTCTTGAATAAGAAGCTTCTTGACTTACACGGCAGCTCTTGTTTTAACAGAAAGACTGCGTTGGATCGCTACAGCCTTGAGAAGGCGGGGTTCACCCACATCCTCAACGCGGCCCACGGGCAGCGCAACGTGGACACGGGACCACAATATTACAGCACCATGAGTGTGGAGTACCATGGAGTGGAAGCAGATGATCTCCCCACTTTTGACCTCAGCCAGTTCTTTTATTCAGCTTCTAAATTCATTGATAATGCACTTCAGGATGAAAGAAGTAAGGAGGGTGCTGAGAATGGTTCAAACAAGTATAATATTTACTCCATCTGATTAAAAGCATAGTTCCATGGCATTTAACCTTGTGGGAAAGAAGGAAGTTCAATACAGTTTAATAGAGAATATAAAACCAGTAGTAGGGAACAAGCTTAGGGGAAGGTGGTTATGTAATTAGGACCCTTATCTCTAATACCAACCCAAGAGCTCCTTACCAAGTACTTTGATAAAAGTCCTCATCACAGCTTGCATCAAGGTGTCCTGTCTTATAGGGATTTTTTGTTGTTGTTTTGACTTCTTTGTAAACACATAAGAGACAATTGGACATTGCATAGGTGCCACAAATTAGCTGTCTTTTCCTCAAATTAGTCCCTATTAAGAAAAGTTCAATGAATATTAGTTGCATAGCGGTGAGTGTAGAACACGAGTGCTCTCAGACATTCCATGCTGTCACTCCACAGCTTCATGCTCTGCAGCAGTACTCTATATTTACTCAATATAGAAACCACCCTTCCTACCTGACCATCAGATCTGCCCCAGCCTATAACATTTATCTCTCTGCCATCTTCCAAGCAGCAGGGAACTGATACAGCTCTGACAGCAGTAATCTAGAAACATTTCATTAACGTGTTTGTAATTTCTCAGCTTGATTACTACATTATTTGGTCATCAACAGCAGTGTTCTATCAGAAAGCCTTACACTGATGTGAAGTGCTACAGCTTAGGCCTCACACTGATTTTTAATATTACTCCTACTCTTTTCCCCCACATACTTCAAAAAAAAAATCTCTACAGGATATTTTACCAGAAACCAGTTGAGAAACTTAAGATTTTCCTGCTGACCTATAGAGACCTTAATATCAGAGGGTCAAATTTCAAGTTTCTAGCCTTGTGTCAGCTTCTGTTCCTGGCTGTCTGGCTCAGCTGTAGGCTGTTACTACCTGACTTGCTTCCAATAGCCAGCCAGGTCTTTACAACTTTACCCTTTCAGCAAGTACAGTCCACACAACAGTCCCTTCCCTTGCTCAGGAGAAAACCTTGAAAGTCAGTTTTAAAAATCAAAGTCCTAATAGCAGGAGAAACTGCTTCAGGAGCTTTCTTGCTTATGAAGAAAGGTACCCAGCATTTCAAAAAAGCATGTCTGAAGCACTGCCTTCACTGCACCCGTGTCTAGCCACGGCTGGAGGCCAGAGGTCAGTGTCAGACTGGAGTGGCTGGAATAAGAAATGCAGACTTCCTCACTCCTATCATCCTCCTGTTCCTGAAAGACTTTAGTCTGCTGTACTGAGGTAAAGAAACAAGTACAAGGGAAGCAGCAAAGGTGAGAAAAAAGCCTTGTATCCCAATAAATATTGTAGAAGGAAAGGATGAGATGGGGGGAGTATTAACCTTTTTGTTTCAAAACCACATGAAAGTCCAGGAAGTTCTGAGACGGTATCAAGCACCAGTCCAGCACTGAGACACAAAACCAAATCAAAGAATGACTGGGTGAACTATAAACCAATGCAACAAAAAAAATCTGCACTCAAGTAGATACTATGAATGGCAGTAATTTCTGTAGCTGTGCAGTGCCTGCCACATTCACATGTCTTTTAAACAAGTTAGCTAGGATCTTTTCTGATGAAGATCAATAAAATAAAGAATTACTGTAATATCTATGAAGAAAAAGAGCATATAGTTTACTTTTCCCTCCTTCTTATGAGGGAAAAGTAAATTATATATATATGTATACCTCTTATCCCAGCCAAAGATATGAATAAAGACACTAGGCACGGCCCAGGAAGACATTGAAGTTTAAAGCTTGACAGTCGCTTTCCAATACACATTTACAGAACATAATGACTCCAGAACCTAGACTAAAGTCTGGACTGATGCTTCTTATGGGAGAAAAGATTAGAGGCAACTAGCACTCGCCTTCAACAACATAAATGCATTGTTTGTGAATGCACATCTAGTGTAGAAAGATGTTCTGCATCTCAACTGCCAAGTGAGCAGGCTATTTGTGTGCACCTTCCTGACTGACAAAGAACACCCATATTTCTAAACAGGATTTTGTACTAAGTAACCAAGCACCTATCTCCAGTGGTAAGGACATGGGACATCAGTGTGTGGTGCTAAATACTTCTGACCAGTAACACCATTACATTGCTTTGCTACTTTGTATTAGAACTGAGCAAGAGCAGAGAGGGAAAAGGGGGAAAAGAAAAAGGCTCCAACTTATGTGACCAGAATGTATGTGTTAATGAATTTACTTTGGCTGTATCACATTGTTTGGGGTGTGACCTTCAGCCAGCTAAGTGATCAAATTAATTGAATAGATGTCTTCATAGAATGATTTTTGCTGGGAAGATGCTCAATAGTCAATGTTGTTGAAACAAGTCATCATTCAAACGAAGGCCCTCTTTGCAAAAGATCAGGAAGACTGGCAATTTGCATGCCTTCAAAAAAGTCATAATGCAGAATTCTGACTTAACATTTAACATCTTTGTGATGGTGAAGAAACTTTGATGAGAATAGTGTTTGCAGAGTTTAGGCATGGGCTGGTGGACTTATGAACAGTTAGATGATTAAGTGTTAGAGGCAAACTCTAATGGGTCACAATTATGCATGCTGTCATTCAGCTGTGCAAAAAGCTGTCCCAAAACATGCAATTCAGACCATAGGACAGCTTAAAATTTTTATTAGCAAGGCCTGAGTAACATGAAAGGAAGACATTAGTTTATGAGATTTTAAGGTTTCCTACTGAGCTAAAGATTTAACATTCGTTCCCTTGGAATTTTAGTTCCTCAGAATGTAGAAGAGGGGAATGGCATTTTCACTCAAGGGAAAAATACACTAAAGACAAAGATAAAAAAAGAAAACAAAGTAGGAAGAAACATGAGACAGACACAGAGACCCAAGGCGTTTGACCAAAGACACCTCAACATTCATGGCTCCATGTGACTCTGGAAAAAGAGTGCTGCATCTAGACAAATTTTCAACAAACATAAACCCAAGTCAAGCGAACAAAATAGTTCAGGGACCTGTCACCACTAAGCAGACCTCTCTCTGTACACTGGTATTGCATATTCTGGCACACCTTGAAAATGTAAGTGGTCAGAATTCAAGACTGCAAGAGCAGACTCCTTTTTGGGGAATGAGGTTTCAGAATGGTCCTTATGTTAGAATGGAAGAGACTACAAAATAGTACAGAAGGGACATGGCTCTGCAGAAGTGTCAGTGTTCTGCTGTAACAGGCAGTCGGATCTTGACTATTCACACACAGCAAAGGACAGACTTCCTTTTTTTTTAAAGCAGTGGACATTTCAGCATATTGTATGGCCATTTTTGCCTTTGTTAACACAATACAAAACCATATTTTCTCCTAGATCCCCTGCATTTGCCACCCACACAAAGTGTTTCTTGTCCCATCATGTATTTTATCACCTCAACAGCAACACATTTACAAGGTGGGAAGTTCTAAAGAGAAGCCCTCAAGGGCTAAACAAATGAGTGTTTTCATCCATTTCAAATATTTGCAGTAATAATAGAATGGATTATCATTTTCCAGGAGAGGAAGAGGCACTTTAGTTATCAGAAGGACTGGAATTTTGCCAGGATGCCTCAAAGACTATCTGCTGGGATTAGGATGCAGACTGTAACCATTAATCCTCTAGTGCTGGCAGTTCTTGATACATCCATTACACAGCAATGCTACTTGTGCCAAAGACATCCTCTTGTGCCTGGCAGCAAAGGAGTTAATCAGCAGGAGTCATGGCTTTGCACCCAACACTTCTCACTAGGCACAGCTGACAGAGACAAACTATTATTGGTCCTGATAGCATATTTTCTGGTTTTTTCTCCTGTGGCAATTCAGCTTAGCAGGGTGTTAGAGAAAGTGCTCCACATCTACTTCCTTCAGCAGTTCAACCTTTTGCAAGACCCCCTCTAGGGCTTTGAATCATTTTTGGAAATTTTTCGAAGCGTTTCAAAACCTGTCAATCAGATCTGAACCCACTTACTGTTCTCTTCCTCCACCTCCCCCAGATACTGCTAACACGGAAGGTTCCACTTTGACTTACAACCTTGCTAGCATCCAAAGCCAGGGACTTTCTGCCTCTGGAAGCCTCAGGTTAAACCAGGCAATATCACAGAGTTAAACTGTGGCATGTTTATTCAGAGATGAAAACTCTTGGCAAAGACTGCATTCACTGGATACAAGACAGGCTCCAACTGCAAGGAGATGATTGCATTAGAACACTCCATGGTGGTGGTGAAACATTACCTTCATTCAACACAACAGAGTGCTAGCCAGAAATTTCTAGAGAAGCTTATCTACAGTGTAAGGGGTGCTTTCTTTCCACCCCCTGGTCATATGCCTATGGGCCTTTCTTATCCTCTGCCCTCAAAAATGGGCAAAAGTGATGCAATCTAGATCTCAAAGGACGTTATTGTCAGGAAAAAAAAAAATCAAATTTGGCTACTTTTGGTGTCTAGTTAGTAGAACTGAGGAAGGCACCCCCCACGCATTCCATTTATTCTCATGGAAGGATGGTCTGAGAGCATACCAAACCCTCCCACACCCCTGTGCTTTGGTCATTATTCCCAAATAGAGAATTCCATACACGCTGTTTGTGAAGCCTGTCAGATGAGGCTGCAGCAGGACTAGCTGTGGTACTTAATGCAAGGCTGCAGCCCCCAGAACTTCTCTACAAGCTTCATTCACAAATAAAAAGATACTTGGTTTAGGATTAAATAGATCATCTCTACTGTAGATGGTTCAGTTCTAAGATCTACAGCATCAGTTTTCCTTCATTGTGAGAAGACAGGCTTACCAAATGCTGATAAGGGTAGTCAAACCACCAAACAGAGCAGGGGCATTACAGAAACCCTCACGGTCAAAAGCAAAGGATTACCCAGTGTCAGCTCTGCATGGTGTCCCTCTGTTTCCACAGGCAAGGTTCTGGTTCACTGTGCGATGGGCCGCAGCCGCTCAGCCACGCTGGTCTTGGCTTACCTGATGATTTACAAGAACATGACAGTGGTGGATGCCATTGAGCAAGTGTCAAGACACCGCTGCATCTTGCCAAACCGGGGCTTCCTGAAGCAGCTGAGAGAACTGGACATAGCACTGGCACTGCAGAGGAGGAACAGCAAGAACAGCCTACCACCTGCTGACCAGCAGCACAGCAACACCATCTAGCATTGCTCTGGGCAGGGTCATGCTACTGAAAAAGAAACTCGATAAAAATGTGTGTGGGGGGGAGGTGCAGTTAATCACACAGTCACAAGAATCATTTGTTATTTGCTAGAAAAAAAAAAAACCAAAGTGATTTCAAATATTGTCAAGATGAGCAAGAAGGAAAACCAAATTTAAAACTCATCATTTTAGAAGATTCCAGCCTTAGCAGAATTCTTTGTTACATCAACAAATTAGTTTTTCTCTCTTTTTACAGCACAAAAGCAGGCACAACTTTAAACTCTCTTTTAGCTGAGTACCCCCAAAATCCTGATCCTAATTCAAGCACATGGCTTTTAAAGGAGTGCAGCTAGGCACTCCTGAAGAAATTTTGCAGGAAAATCACTGAGTTGTTTAGTCCAGAGTTCTGAAGGATTTCACAGGAGTTTGCCTTTTTGTGCTGTTTCCTGGTATCTCCATTTCTTCTTGCACAGTGATAATCGAGGGCAGCACAGCATTTAGAGAGCCTCTACATGAGGACAGACTACAGCATGAGAACTAGAAACAAAGCAACACCCTTGAGAAGGACAGATGAATAAGCAGATACAGTGGACTACAATTCAAGGAAATACACAACATTTTAGGGCTTTGTTTTAAATTGATTAACTTCTTCAACTGCCTGAATCATGTCATTTACATTTTTATGAGCAAGTTCAACGCTGAACTTGTAGAGCCCTAACAGCCCCCCACTAATAATGGATTATAACCAGTTCTAATGAGATTTTAGAAAAGGCAAAAGACATCAATGAAGCCTTTAAAAAAACACCTCTCATGACCTGACTAATCAGAAGAAAGCTGCTGCAGTGCTTCCAGACACTATTCATATATATATATATATCACTACCAAATGTTTCCTCCTATGTCAGCTTTAGTCACCTTAATAGGTCATTGTGCTCCTACATAGTTATATTTGTTAATAATTGCATCTGTTGACAGAAGTGATACAATGGTATCTGGGGACACCAGACCCACTTTTCAGCCTTAACTTATTCCATTTACCCTATTTGATATAAATTATCACAAACCCTGTTTTGAAACAGTAAGAGTTTTGCCAGTATTTGATATTCTTAAAATGTACTTCAGAGGAGGATCACAGTTAAGCCATGTTTACCTTTCCTGCATCTGCAAAAAGGTCAAGTCATCACCCACCCCACCAGAATTTTACCTAATTCAATGTATCAGGTAAGAGCTATTTGCTCAGTGCCTGAGAGGAATGGCCTGGCCATCAAGCACACAGGAGAGTTCTCTTGGTCTTTGCCAGCTGCCAACAGACTTTGCAACTTTGGTACAGGATGAACTGTCTAAGTCTTTAGTACTTGAAAAAAAAGAAAAAAATACAGGGCAGAAACATGCCACGGAGAACTGTGAGGATATGCTACAAACCAGAGTTGAGCACAACTTTATACCATTTTTTGTAGATGTTAACAGTGCTTCACAGGCTTGAGAGTGTGAAGGCTCTCCTATTCCTTCCCTGGCTTTTGGGGCCCAGAGTCCAGTCAATTATTCATCTCCAAACACTAACCGTAGCCAAGGCTGCAGACACCCATAATACAATGCTTTTGATTTATCATTTGGATTTATCTGCATAATAAACACCTTATCTTTAAATCTCAGAGAAGCAGATCACATTTAACATAACTAAACTATT
Source organism: Climacteris rufus (assembly GCA_013398175.1). NCBI lineage: Eukaryota > Metazoa > Chordata > Aves > Passeriformes > Climacteridae > Climacteris > Climacteris rufus. Next base: position 4,732,505 of record VZRZ01002431.1, on the reverse strand, counting down.
AATAAAAAACAAATTAAACATCACAATGTGAACAATATTCATGATAGAGATACACAAACTCTGGGACTTTCAGTAAATAAGTATCCCTATATCTGCTTTAGGAAAGAAAAAAAAACACAGAAAAAATAGGGAACTCAAAGTAATTTAACATTTCAAAAATGAGTAAGCACTCACAATGTGGGTTAAGAATAAAAATATTTTTGGATGGAGTCTCTCAACTTTTCCCATCTACGTCCATAGATCTTCCAATGCACCTTTTCAGACCACCTTACTGTCTATTGTAGTTCAATTCACAGCCCAGACATGGAACAGTTCTCAGCCTTGTGTTGGACCAACCTGCCTTGCATGGCCCTGCTCTTTCATCCACACTGATGGTAAAAGCTGAATGTTTCTTAGCACTTGCTTTACAGGCAGCAATTGTGTACCAGATGATAGACTAAGAGATAACAAATATCTATGAGGATTTCCCTTTGTCAAGTTACAGGTTGTTTTCTTTCCTGTAACCTGCATGAGAGCTTGATGACTGCTGTAACTGAAAGAGGATCTGTAGTTGCTTTACATGCAAAATTGATCACCCCCAGCACTGCAGAAAATTGCCAGGGCCATTTCTATTTACCATGCTGGATATAAATGGGGTTTGTCCATTAACCACCCTGCCTGATGGACAAATTAAACAGCTTATAAAACTGAGACAGACAGTGATCTAACATGAAAGATTAGTATGTTCAGCAGTCCTTCGTTTCTGCTTATATCAGAGACTCTCACACAGATAGTAAAAGATTGGCTGCATTTTGCCCACTGATAGCCTGAGTGCAACAACACTTACCATTCCTGTCTTTGCTCAAGGGCCAGAGTGCATCTTTCAGGAGTACTGTCATTTGGCAGCTTCCAGATGAAGTATGTTCTGCTCCAGACCAGTATCTTTCCTAGAACCACATCTTGCCTGAAGGACGGCTGGTACAGCTGTGCCAATTAAGCAGTTCTGAAGTAAACATACTTTTCACTTACTTCCCAGGTTTTTTTGCCTACTGTTCTCCCAGAATGAATTAGACTAAATCAGAAAAGCAGAGTTCTGGAACGTGTGACTTCCACAAAGGAGGCAACTCTTGCAAGCTGCTAATCAGCTGACTAACAAGTGTCAGCAGCACTGACTCCAGCTACAAGCCAGGTCTGCAGGAAACACACACAAAGCAAGGCAAGCTGATTTCCTTCTTGAAAACCACCAGTGGTATGGAGCATTCTGTAAGAGGGCACGGCCAAGGAAGTCTCATTCATTTCACAAGAATCATCTATTGCAATTCTGTGAAGAATTTTCTGGAGACACTAAAAAAAAGAGCTAATTCCCATCTGGGATGGTGCTACAGCACACAGTCAAAACTGATACTGCAATGAGAACACAATACAAAGAACAAGTATATCTGTCAAGGAAAAGACAACCTTCTTACAAAACAGAAATTTCAGTGCAGTAATGCAATTCACAGCTAAACAGTCATTGTGGAAAAAGATGTAGGAGAGCCCCTTGTCCTCCTGAAAGGAATTCAATTCTGAAATAACAAAATTATATTGGAAACTTGCCTGTTGTGTGCACACTATGCATCATTTTCCAACCAGCTTTTAAGCCATATATTGTAAATACAGAATTTTAGCAACAAGTTGGAGTCAGGATGCTCTGTTTGAGGTTAACACGTATTTGAAATGGTAAGAAGGTCTGCTTTGCCTGTATGTTACAGGCTTCAAAACTGGAAACTAAACAGCAGTAGATAAAAGACCCAGGTGCCTTTTTCATTCACAGTAAAAACACACAAATGAAAAAATCATAAAACAAGGCTATTTTGAGTTTTACCTATTTAACAAAGGTATGGTCCTAGCTAAACATGCTTGAAGGCTGCGCATAACTGTGTTGAGTCTCACTTTGCTTTTCCTAAGCATAAAAAAGTTGAGTTACCTTGTGAAAACAGTTTAAGTCCTATGAATAGTCTCTGCATTCAATAAACAAATTTGACAACCTATGCACATGAACCAAGATTTTTGTTGCATTGTGCTCTCCTTATCAAGTGTTCTGAACTCCTATAACACAAGTTAGTCCAGATTACCATTTGACCAGCAATTTTAGATCTCATTCAGATCCACTATTTCAGACTGCTGCCTCATTGTACGAAAACGGAACAGGTTATGCACATGAATCTGTAGTATCAGTTTCCTGATTTGGCACCACCATATTGCCACGGTTTTATTTAAAGAAATACACATTTCTTTGACTTTTGGATACATGAAATACTACCTTTAAAGCTGTTTTGTATACTGGAATGGGGACACAGTTTTCAGTCAAGATGGCCAATCCTTCCACCTTAGCTAGCAACCTTACCACCTTACCTGCAGTGTCAGCGGCAGCATTAACATTTAGAAGCATTTTGAAAAATTATTGCAAGGATGTTTTTCTGGTGTAGATTTACACATACCACATTTGAACGTGTCCACTCACGAGATCCACATACAGACACAGCCTTCTTGTCTTTTACAGATGAGAAGTTAGTGTTCATCTATGCATGTCTGTTTGTGTGTGCCCATATGCATGCATATACACAGAACTCATGGGTTCAATGCAGAATTTGCATCACCTTGTCACCCAGCAACAATAACAAGGGAAGAGATTACAATTCTATCATTAAAATACAGTTCAAACACCATGTCTGTTACTATCATATATCCTTTTTATATATATTAACACTTTCTATAGGAAAGAAGTTTCATACATTAAATATTGACAACCTTGTAAGGTATTAAATACATATTTATTCAATATTTTATTAAGATTATTAAAAAAATAATCTTAGATACTCTTTATTTTCACAAGGTGTATGCAATTATGATGAGTAACCTACACTTATGCTCTAAACAGCCTAATCCAAACCCCACCAACTTTAATGGGCTTTAGATCAAGCATGTGAGAGCACCATAACAAACACTATTTCAGGAGGTAATTCCCATGCAACATCAAACTATGACAAGACACGAGAGGCTAAAAATGGCTCATCATAATTTATTTTATGTTAAAATGTACAGCTTGGGAGGGGGGAGCGTTGTTTTTTGCAGTTTTTTGTTGCTTGGGTGGGTCTTTTGTGGGTATTATTTTTTTAAGTGACTGACTAAAAAGATAACAGATAAATACAAGAGTGTCACTGGGTCCTATTTTTACATGTATCAAGCCTCTTCTGATCGGCCCTTACAGTCACTCTGTACAGGTACAAAGGCTACAAAAAAGGAAGCAATATAAACAGACACAAATAACTTTTGCCTTTTTACATGCGATCTGTAAGCTTAGTTTGAGCTATTCACACGCTACTGCTCTATTTTTTCCCTTAAAAAATAACTCCAATATTTTATAAAGATAGAAAAATCTACAGATGGAATGAAAATGTAAAGTTAGAGGCATTTCCATAAAATAGCAACTTTACACCAAATTCACTACTTTTTTTTTTAAATCCTGCCAAGTATTTGGACATATACGAAAATGTTTCAAAACTTGACAAATAAACACTGAGATGTTTCAATCAACAAAAAAACATAACAGTTTTTATAAAACAGAAAGCTGCCTTTTTTCCTACCCCAGCCCAAAAGAAACTGGTCACAAAAATGGAAAAGAATCTCAACTTTACACTAAACATACAGCAATAAAACCCTTCGAACTAACCAAAATGTGAATAGCTTTTGCAGCTTTTTTATTATTTTTACAAGTTTTATAATTAACAAAAATATAGTTCTGGTTTTTTTACCCTTCAAACTAGGGTAACCTAATCAAGGCAAAAAAATTAAGAAATGGCTTACTGTTAAGCACAACACTTGTACAGTACTACAAAATGCACTGTCACTAACAAAGACATTAGCGGCATGCAGAAGTGTCACCTTCAGAAACAAAATAATACAATAAAAGAACTGCTAAAAGGCATTTACATGTGGGGAAAGGAGAGAGAAAAAGCTCATGATCCAGTACTGTCTGATAGTTTTGAAGTCTATTTATCCACATTTTTAATGGGAGCAGGCACATAAAATGGCTCTGAACCATCAGCTGCTGTGTAATTGCAGTTCATAAGAAAGAGTTCTTCCTTTCCAGAGAACTTCAGACTCAATGAAATAAACAAAAAATGGAAAACCGCCTAATTCCCCCCAAAGAGAAGTTAAATCTCACAATGTTAAAAAAATAAACAAAAGCCCCTGAAACAGAACAAAACCAAACCAAAAAAAGAAAAAAAACCAAGAAAGCAAGAAATAAAGAAAAACTTGTATAAGGCTTTCTGCTGCATACAGCTTTTAAATGGTGCCAACAAATGTTTTTGCATTCACACCAATTGCTGGTTTTGAAATCGTACTCTCCAAAGGTATTTGTGCAGATCAATCCCATACGCCAGTTTGGTAGTGTGTCTCTCCCAAGGGCCTACCTTCTCATGTAGGATCCATTGAGAGACTGTTTGGACATGCCTGTATTCATGTAGCCATGATGGCCTGGAGGAGTGTACATCATGTTACTGTGGGGTGCTGTCTGCATTGGCTGCTGTGCATATGGCTGAGTTCCCATCATTCCCATCTGCATCTGCATAGGGTACTGGGGGGTTTGATTCATATACCCATGATTACTGTGATAACCACTATTCATCATTGGCTGGGACATACTATAACCATTCATAGCATTAAGGGTATTCATATTCATGTTCACTGAATTGACATTATAAGCAGGGGCTGGCATCAAATTTACACTCATGTTCATGCCACGCTGCATTGTTAAGGTCCGGGCAGGCCCTTGCATGGCCACAGTCTGTGAAGCTCGCCCATAAATTTGTGGCTGATGGGCTGCAGCAGCCGGTGGCAGAGGCGTGGATTTGGTTCTTACAGAAACATGACCTTTGCTGGCCATCTGAGTCTGCAGTCTCTGAGTGTGGGATATTCCGATATTCGATGAAGTCATATTACGCTGCAAAAGGGGAGGTGGCAAATTCATGGGAGGAGGAGTAAGGTTGGGGGGAGGGGTCATGGTAGCCTGTGCTTGGGGTCCTCCAGGAACAGCATGTGGAGACTGGGAAAGCTGAACAAGCCCTGTATTACTTAAGGGGGCAGACAAAGAGGCACTGTTTGCATAGGAAGTTACAGCAGCTGAATGGCTGTAAGGCAAAGAATGATCCATAAGCGTATTAGTTAACTGTTGCAGTTTGGCAAGGCTGAAGGTGGCAGATGGCTGTGAGTAATGCCCTGCTCCGAATTCACTCTGCCCCATTCTTTCATATAATCCAATGTTGGCATTGCTAGTCTCAGGGATTTCGGTTAACTGCATAGGTGGTGTAAAATTTGCAGCCATGCTGCACTGGGATAGCTGTTGGTTGCTGCTTGGAGGCCTTTCAACAACACAACCTTGTGGAGATTTTACATTACAAGTGGGAGGAGAATTGATGTTTGCTTGTTGCATCATACTGCAGCTTCCATTAATGTTAGACATCTGCTGGGTCACTGCACAGCTACTCTGTGTTAGGTTACTGGATGTAAGGCTACTGTATGAGCAACTGTTTTGAGAAGAGTTGTTCCCACAGATACTACTACCCATTGTAGAATCGTAACTGCTTGGGTTCTCATAGTTTTCTGTTGTGCTCTCAATACTTCCTAAGTCACTAAACCCACTATCCACAACTTGCTGCGAATGATCAGAAACTGAGGGAACATCCATCATTGGGCTGGTCTCCATGTTCTGCAGAGAGGGCACAGAAATGGCACTTTGATCTGGGCTGATCTGAGCATAGCTGTTCTCTAAAGGAGCAACATTTGGACTATTGACAGAACGAACTGACTGGCTGGGATGAGAGTGCACAGATGAAACTGGGCTGCTGTGGTCTGACTGCTGGCAGTCATCCAGTGTGGTCATTTGAGGACTTTGGTCATTACGGGCATAGTTCTGCAAACTTCTACACGCCTCTTGAGTCTCTGCACAGTCCTGAAATGTATCTTCATGTTCACCTGCTTCTTGGGTTAGAGACTGTACTGCTTGAACCGTCTCTGAGTCGATCTCCATGGTCTCAGTACTCTCACCCTTGAAATTGGAATGTAATTCTTCACCAGCTTTTTGGTCCTGGTTGTTGTCTGCATGATCATCATCAGATTCAGGCACTGGGTCTGAATCTGTAGCAAGTTCTTTCTGGTCACTTTCACACTCATCAGCTGCAAGGTCAACACCACAATCCATTAACTCTTCCTGATTTGAATTACCAGTTTGAACATTTACGTCTAAAAAAGATTGATGTGTTTCCAGCATGTCTTTGAAAGCTTCGCCGGGCAATTCTTCTTTCTCCACTTCGGTTGAACCCATGTGACTATCATCTTCATCATCTGCATCATGATCCTCATTGTGAGAAGGTTCTTCATCCTCCTCCTCCTCTTCCTCCTGATCATCCAAATGCACAGACTCCTCTTTTTGCACAAAAACTTCTTCTGCTTTGTCTTTTTCTTGATCTTTAGAATTGATTCCATCTTCTTCTACGCTCCTTTCTTCTTCTCCAGCTTTCGTGGTATCGTTTTCTTGTTTTCCAAAGGGTTCATTGGGTGGATGCAGAGGTTCAGGTTCTACCTCTTTCACCTCATCATCTGGTGGTGGCAATGTTTCAACAGGTTCTTTAAGAGCTTCCTCCGTAACAGTAGGAACTGAACAGGGCTTGTCTTCAGCTACTTCCTTTTGTTCTTCCACCAGCACCTGATAGTCAGGCTCCATAGGAGTCTCAGGTGGAGTGTATAAATTTAGCTTAAAGCCAGGTTTCCTTTCTTTGCTTTGCCTCCATTTAGATGGACCACGCTTAATCCCTTTGGGCCAACCCTGCTTACTCTTTAAAGGTTCAAGATTGTCTTTAGTGCTTTCTTCCAACACAGCTACATCCTCTGTATGAGCTTTGGGAGGCAACAGAGACAAAAAAAAAAAAAAAAAATTCTTAGTTCCCAA
>VZRZ01002431.1:4621006-4725510 GCA_013398175.1 Climacteris rufus | reverse complement strand
CCTCTGTATTAGCTTTGGGAGGCAACAGAGAAAAAAAAAAAAAAAAAGTCTTAGCTTCCACAGACTAATCAATATTTTCCAATATAAACCTGAAAGTAATTTATTAACTCAAAATGTATTAAGAAACTGTGAAATAAGAGCTATAAACAGATCTTAAACCAGAGTAGACTGATTTAGTATCTAGAGCTCAAACACACTTACACAAATACGTTATTGTTTGGTGGCCTTTTAACAGAGACTCTCAGAAGCACCACTTATATACTAGAAGAATCCCAGAGATTTAAATGACAAGACATGTAAACTAAAGCAAATACTGTCCAAATATTTGATTTTCAACCTTTGGTTTTAGAATAGAAGTACGCCTTCACTTTATATAGACATTGATGTAACAGATACTCATCTTGTTTGACAGTAATGACATGAGAGTCTGGACCTTGCCATTTGACCATTCTGAAGGACAAGCCATAATAAATATATAATCATGGTTCAGTACCAACACTGAAAAAAGAAGGTGGTTCATTCCAGTACCTTCTCAAGGGCAACATATCATGACACAGCTCACAACAGATGATAGAAGTCAAAAGATAATTAAACACAGAGTGCATCAGAACACTAAATTAATCCATTAGCTATAAAAAAAGTACCCAAACACATTCACCTCTTTCCTTTCTCCCCAGATATCACTTACATATACTCCAAAAAAAGGGAGAATTCTCAAGATATAACCTGCTGCACTTGGGAATGCAGTGGCTTCAGTGATACGTCTATATGGTGATGACATGGTCCGTGGGCAAATACAAAACATCAGTCTAGTTGCAAAAGTGCAAACCTGACCACTGGGACATAGCTGGAACTTGCTACTACTAGTTTAATTAATTTCTGTTGAGAAGCAGAAAAAAGTGGTAATATTCTAACGTACCAAAACCACACAACAGCTGTTTGAAGTAGAAATCAGCCCATGATCCCTCAACTGAGGATCACAAAGATGAAGCTTCCCATGCAATTATAAAAATACTGAAGTAGTACCTACTAGCTTCTTAGAGGACATACAGAGACCTGAGAATCTAGTCATTCATTCTGGAATTAAAACTCATAAGCATAATTTGAGGACCAGAAGGTCAATGGATGAGTGCACGTTCAGAATAGTTCATTAGCAATTTCACTATCCATCCATTAACTTTTCTGCCAGGAAATAGCCCTGAAATCAAACTAGATAACCAGCTTTGAAAGGGCATAGTTAAAACTGTCAGTCTCCTTTGCGAAGAAAAAATAGGATCCTCATGTTGAGGATATAGTGTGCCACAGAAGCAACAAACATTTCACTGAATTACCAACAATGCTGAACAGAAATGTATTTGTGTAAATCAAATCTTACTTTTTGTTTGTATCCTTTAACACTGATATAAAAACTATATTAGACAATATTCTAGTGACACCCTTTGCTCTGCTGAGTATGAAATGCCCTGTTGTAGGGACACAAAAGTTGTTTTTGACAATATGACAAGAACTTCAATGCCTCAGACTGGAAAAGATTTGTTTCCTGAACACAAAAAGCAAATCATAATAATGCAAGATTAATGGCTAAATAAATCTCATTAAAAATTTCCAGATTTATGACAAAAATAAACACTTCCTTTGAAGGTCACCCAAAAAATTTATTTTGTGAAGATATAAGAACATTTTAAGTTTACCTGTACAATTTTCATCACTCCTGTAACAATGAATATCTTTCTCCTCCTTGTTCTGCTCTTCCTCCTCCTGTTTCTGCTGCCCAGGTTGATACTCAAAAGCTTGTCTAATCACAGGCTTCAAGTCATCATCTTCTCCATCCATCTCACAGGTGGGTTCCAGCTGTGGCATGGGACGCTCTTCATCTGAGTTATCAAATGGCTCATTCAACACCTCTGTTGTTTCAGAGATTGTCTCTGTTGTAACACTGCTATTTATCCTTCTGCGTTTACGGCCCCTTTTCTTTTTCAGTATGAAAGGTCTCTGAAAAATAATTCCACAAATATAAATCTTCCTACATTCCTGTTCATTAAACTGATTCTGGACATAAATTTTTGTATAGTGAGTTTATGATAATCTACTTACTCATTCAAAAAAAATTTTACATTGCATCAAATTCAATGTAGACAGAATCTAAAAGTAAAATGTCTAAACAGTTAAAATATGTATGTATACATGTACAAACCCTTCTGTAATTGAAAATTAAGACTAGAATTTTCTTCATATTGTAGTGTCTTTTACCTTCTTCTGCCAAATAATATTCATAGCACTATTACATAAATTGTGCTTACACATTTTTCTGATGTAGATTTATAATTCCCCAACAACCTTCACAAGTATCAAAGCTTACTCTTCTACATTTCAGGTTTCTATTTTTAGAAATAAGTATGTACATAGAAAAATAGATAACATCAAAGAAGTGCACATCAAGATCCTACAGTTGGCTGCTATTAAAAAAAAACCTGTTCAAGATTGTTTTTCTATTCTTATACATTCTCAGAGATTTATAGCTACTTTAAAGTAAGCTCACTTAAAATATAACCAAAGGGATGATTCAATTTCCTAATTCTCACCAGAGACACCTAAATTCATAAGGTAAGGTGAGTATATAAGCTGAGTGCTTTAGAGTTCTGGGATTCTTACATTTACTGATTTAAGCCACTCAGAGAGTTGATCTTTCAAAGAAATTAAGAATTAATTTAATTATTTAATTTAATACTGCAAACACTGTAGTAATTGGAATTTAACATCTAAATTAGAAGAATATGGGCAAAAAAATCGCTTTTCTTTTAACAGCATTTCTTTTGAAAAACAGTATTCCCTTTTAGGAATTCCTATATTAAAAAAAAACATAAAAAGACAAACCCTACAAGCTGGACTCCATCTTAATATGAAAAAAGAAAGAACCATTAAAATATTGAACCAATACCAATACCAAACAGCAGAGGGCAATCTCTAGTTTAAAAATTGACAGGAAATTCTGATTTTTTTTTTTTTGGTGTCACTAGTATTTTATAGTTCTGTGAAAAATCCGAAAGATAAAACACTGGATGGAGGGGAAAAAAAGAGGAGAAAGGAGATGTTAAGTATCCAAATAACACATAAATGATTAAAATAGTCTAATAAATGTTTGTAATAAAATAGATTGTTATTTCAATGATAACGATTTGATTGCAATCACAGACAAAGGACTTTGAACCAAACCACTGAAGTAACACACCTTTCTTTTTATGGCCAGTGACTGTGGCTTGGTCAGCCGGGGAGGCGAACTCTGTGGATTCTCATCCCCGCCATCCTCCTCACTGCTTTCTTTAGATTGTTCTGTGGATTGCCCTCGCTCCCCCACCACTGCCACACTTTCTGGAGATCGTAAATATTTATTTTTAGATTGTACTTTTGCAGGTGATTGCCTACTATTAGTTCTTGTGGAGAATATTTCTTGCTCTTCCTTTTCCCAGCAGCTAGCTTGTTCCATAAGACGCTCAGCCTGAAAGGTTGAGGTTAAAATAACAGGTCACTGAAACAGCATTTACTTAGCCATATCCTTTACATTCAGCTAAATAGTTAAATTAAGTCAACCCTGATTAGCACTGCTGGCTAACCTAGCAACTACATTTCAGCTGAATCATCTAGTTGCTCCTTTGCAACAGTTAACAGATAACAAACCAAAGAAGATTGCATTTCATGGGATATTTAGCACTATTAATGATGCAGCGAATTGATTTAAGTCCTTTAGCACTACATTACATGCCCACTGACTGGATCACTTTGAGCAAGTTCAGAACACAAAGAATCGATTGACAGTGTAGCCCTGAGCTCTGCACCAAATTTGATCTGATTACATGCTCTTTGACTACCTCAAGAGTGATAAATACAGCTCCATGACAAGAGATTCACATTTTAAGTTTTCATATTCATCCCCCCAAATTTACCATGTGTTGCTGCACAGTTTCCAAAAATTCTGCATTACAATATCAGTACCCTCTACCATTAAGAGGTGGTCAAAGTTTATCTGCTCTATTTAAGACAGTCTAATGTTGAATATTCAGAATTATGGAATCCAAAGGAAGAGAAATTCAGGAGACATCTCTGATGTTACCTCCTTTTCTGCTTCTCTCTCTTCTTCAGAAACTGCAGCATTAGAAACTAACAAAGGAGTCCATCTCAAGCTTTCAGGATCTACTTCATTGATACGTGGATTCGCTTTCAGTTTCTCCATATGACTTGAAATCAGCTTTTCCCTTCTAATAATTACAAATCTACAATCAAATGAACAGTAATTTAATTTAGAAAGTGATCACCTAAAACAGCCTTTCTACAGTTTAAATCCTTTTGCACAACAACCTGTGAGAAAAGATGGGTAAATAAAAGCATCCATCAAACTAAAAATACCAGCTGACACACAGCAATAAGATACTCACACTACTGACTGTTTACTGAGAGGAAGTGAGGAAACAACAGTTTATGAAGTGAAAGCTCAATATTAAACATCACTAGGGCAACAGAGAGGAAAGTAAAGGTTTTATAGTTTACTACTCTAAACCTAATTCAAGAGGTTTAGTGTTGGCACTTGAATCACTGCCAGAACAATTTCCAATTTTAATATTACATACAAGCATAGACAGAAAACACTGTGGATCATCAAGTCGAGTGAGAAAGTTGTAATGTTACAGCTGAACATGCAAGATAATGGGACAAGAAAGCAAGTTAGAAGCATAGGTTTTCTAATGAAACATACAAATGTATTTTAGTCCTGTGCTAATGAAGTACAAAACAACTTTCCAATTACTATGAAGTGGCCTATCAAAAGTAGGTAAAGACTAATGAAATAGTACAGTATGCTAATATATTAGCACATATCCCATCAAACTCCCCCGTTACAAAGAACTATACAATTCTAAACCACAAGGATTAGAAAGAATTTCAAATGCTGTAAAAATCAGCTTGGTTAAGTAACAACATTCAGTGAAAAAAAAAGGTTAAAACAAAATTTGATCCAAGACCCTTTTCACATTGTACTTCACTACATGTAAGAAAAATTAACAAAATGCAGAAAATATTAAGAAGCAACACTCAATTCCCAAGGTAAGCATCTGACAGGAATTTCAAAGATGTAATTTTTTTGTCCTGTCTCAGTCAGTGCCCTTCTGGATACCTTTAGCCAGGTCAGTTCACGTCCCTGTCCAAGCTTCACTACTTCTGAAGAGAGACAAACTGACCTTGTTCATAAAGGATTTTAAATTCTACAGATGGAAAAGCATTACTTTCTAATGGGGTGTCAGTACTCAGGGTCTATAATAATTTGTGACAAGGTAAAAGCTGCATATAAGTGATGAATACATATCTGATTTTACTTGAAAATACATTTGTCCTCAGGTTGTCCATAACTAAGTACTCAAGAAAGTTAAGGGTTTAATGTAATGACAGCACTCCTCTTACTACTTTCAGACACCATCTTCTAAGACAATCTCCTTTTTGAAGACTTGCATTCTTACTGGTTCAAAAATTACTAGTTTTGAATACTACTCCTGGGGCACAAATTACTGAGGCTGAGCTTTTCCTGAATTTAATTTTATTTTTTGGCAAGCCAGTGTTTGTAAAGCAGCTTTGCTTAATTATAAAGTTTCCATTATTGGACTATCCAGAAAGAATTAAGATCATCTTCAGAAACACAAATACCATTGAAAGTCATTTAAGACATTTTATGGAAAGAAACAGACCAAACAAGAACAATAACCCAGTTAAATGCTAAAGTATCCATCAAGATGATTAAGAAAGAAAATATTCACAAAACAGGAACTCACCTTCTCAGTGCACTGACTTTCAACATCAATCATAACATTAGATAGAAACTTGCATTACCAGTACCTTGAGCAGAAGGACTTCATGTAGAGCTGATGTGATCCCATGGTTTACATGAATTCAGTAATGATTCAAGGGGGTGTGGAAAGACAGACTGCCACCCACAAAGATAAATTTTTCTCTCACTGGATTTCAAAGCAAAATATTTGCACAGCAAGAGTTGGGAACACTTAGGGAAGATTATACTGAATGAAACAAAATTCTGATCTGAAAATGTTTTGAGCTGGCCACATACTTCTAATAACCATTACCATGAAAGAGGATGTGAAAAATCACAGGAAGAAAATCTCTTTATGTAAGACCCATCCATACTGACTTCTTCACTAAGATGGTTATTACTCATTTAAAGTCAAACTTTCACATAGACATTTTTCACATCAACTATTTTGCAAGTAGAGAATGTTTTTGCTCAGTATTTTAAATTTTTTTTACAAGATTCACTGACCTATCTTCTCTTTTATCTATCATGCTATGTTGCTGCAGGGTTGTGGCAATATCATGTGGACACATTCCAGTAGCTCGACTCATTCCTTTGATGCTGATTTGCTTTTCATGGTGGCAGTTCAGGTATTCCAATATGACACTTTTCCAATAAGCCAAGTATGAGAGACGACCCAGATCAGACAATGGCTTTTCAGGGGATCCTGCTTGACCCTCTCTTCTAGAAAGTAAATAGCCTAGAATACAAATAAACAAGATACCTTATGGAGATAACAAAAGCAACAAATTTTAAGTAGCCCTTAAGGAAGTTGGAATTAATACAAAAGATCATCAGCACGACTCTTCAACTACTGGAAACACTTGCAATTAAAGAAATCCTAACCATAGAAGAGATGAGTTTACTTCATTACAGTGACATAGGAAAAGATCAAATCCTTGCCAATGACTCAGAACTTATGCTATGAGAACCAAGCATGAACCCAAAACTCTTTTCTAATCACAAGGCAAGGAGGAGAGGAAAAAGCCAACATATTTCTGAACAGGCCCCATCATACATGGTCTCATTTAGAACTAGAACTCTCTGGCCTTTTGAGAAACTTTTACACCTGAGTTACATCACTCAAACCAAGAATTTTCAGAACAATCTCCAGAGTAAGTATCACAGGTAAAATCTGTTAAGTCATTTTTCCTCAAGAAGCCCCAAGTGACATTAAGTTTTTGATTAAACAGTTAGTAGTTGTATTTCAGAGGTAACATAACTCACAAGATTAATTACTCAAAGAATTAGTTAGGAGAAATAATTAAAAATAATCTCCCTTAATTCTAATTTAAGAACATTCACATAATTGCTGCTTGCAGTCTTCAAGACAGTAACCAATCCACTATTATACAATATACCACCATTTTATATTCTATGTATGTTGTAAGTCCTTTTTAACTGTTCAGCTGGAAGCGGATTTTACAATTTAGAGTAGAACACACCTGCTTGGAGATAACAGAAGATGCTACCAGTAAAACTAATTTAGCACAGAGAAAAAATAACACAATTAATAAAATGTATCTTTTCACAGTAATTCATCCCTCCATTATACACATTCTGCATTGTGCCTTTACAAAAACTACCAAAACACAGGCCTAAAAACAAGGCTTACAAAATGCTTACTCCACCATAAGCATGGACATTATGTTTATGGAATTACATTATGCAAAATCATTTGGAATCCACCAAAATATACAGTTTTTGTGCCTTCCAGCATTCTTAAACACTTTTCTCTCTTCAGATTTTTAATTTCTTTTATTTTTCAAAGATTGATTTAAAACATATCTAGTACAGTCATGTCATGTTTGTTAAACAAATCCTCCTAACCTCTTCACGAAGTCTCTCCCAATCAAATTAGGTATAAATTAAAAGCATATGATTAACATTTAGGTTTAAGGGAAGCAGTGACTGTTTCTTTATTTTGCTGTATACATATACACACACAGAGCTATCTTTCTTAGACAAAAACATCAAATGCACACAAATATATGTATATTTAGTCTGCCTGAAACACTGGTCTTCCCTTTCTTGGATGCACTACAAAAGGCCCAAAAGAGAATTTAGAAGAAACGTATGCATGGGTAATCACAGCCAAATCTCCAGTTTGCATAAAGAAATTTATACAGAAAAGCAGATATCCTACATTTCAAGTGATCACAACATAGACACTGAAATAAGTGTACCTTTCCTAATTATTAGCATGATTTATGATAAAATGCCAGAACTTCAGCAGAAATACCATCTCACACCTGCCTACTTCTACAGAGCTACATAAAGCCTGCCTACATCTGCATAGTACCACTGGAAACTCAGCAAGTAAACTTATTTTGTTTTACAGAAGAAACACTATCATAAAAATTAAGAGAAAGAAGGTATTTTAGCATTTAAAGTTGCAGCATATTACTTTTTATAACTAGATGATACATTTTAGTACATCTTGGTACTACACGCAACTACTGCTGACAGAAAACATCAAATTTCACATTCAACACATTAGTGCATCCTGAATTGTTTGAAGGGAAAGAATTGTTGCTTTAATTCCAACTGCACAAAAGCAGATCTATAGTGTATAGCTTATTCTGCATAATTTTAAGGAAAGCTTCACTTGTATCAAGAAAGAATTCTGGATCAGCTGTTTACAACATATGAAAAGAAGTTTTATACAAAGATGTCTCTGCCCATAGAAAAAAACATGCAAAACAGAGGCAGTAGAAGTAGTGACAGAAGTCTCAACATAGGAAAAGAGGGAGAATAACCTAGATTTTACAAATAAATCCATGAGGAGAAGTTAGAGTTACTTCAAGTAACTTTACAGTTTACCCTACCAACTTCACATTCAAGAAGTTTTGGGCACTAATAGAAAGTGTTTGTAGGGTGTTTGCCAGACCTAGATTTCATTCTGGTGTTTGACTACACTTTAAAGTTACTTTGACAAATACTCTACCTCCACTCTTACTTTCCTCATAGATAAGGAGGTTGTACCTCTGCTTTCATGGTAAACATTAATAAAAATCCACTATCCAAACAAGAGTTTGGAATCATTAGTTTGGCAGTCACAAGTACCCTCAGGGTTTTACAGGTACATCCTGGCTCATGGTATCTTTCCTGTGTCTGGGCATTTAGAGGCTAGTTCTCAGTGGTCATTTTCACTCTACATTAAAGCAGTGAAACTCTACCAGCATGGCAGGAACATCTGTCAGTACCCTTCTCCTACCTTTCTAAACTATAACCTGTTTTTCCAAGATACTCACATTCTATAGGATCAAAAACATAAATCAGAGGTAACAGTCTCAGTTACATGTAGTAAGCACTGAATGGAGAGCCTCTCTTAACAGATTCTGTGATTTGAATGACACCTATTAAATTAAACTTACCAAAAAGATGTCAAGTAATTGATCTAAGTTGCAGGCAAATAAAAAACACTGATCTTGGTAGCTCATGTATCTATCCTGAAGCATCTGAAATGAGCACAAGATGCCCTTGTTAAACAGACACCCGCAGTCTCACTGTGCCTACCTAACCTTTAATAACGATAGCCTCCAAGCAGCAACGTAACAGAACTTTCTTAAACTATAATCCCTGATATCAGACTATGATCACTAGCACACTCACAGGACAAGACAGAGCTCCTCGCCACCCAGCCCCCAAGAGTACACAAGTCAGACTGTATGCTACACAAAAAAAGAAAATCACAGCAAAATGTAAGACCTAATCTAGAACAGAGAGTCATCTATCTTATCTTCTGGGCATATAAGTGATGGTATCACAAAATTCAACAGCCAAAATACCATTAATGATTTTTATTTCTTGCCTTATCTCTCTCCTTCCTAGTGAAGCAACGTGCCAAATGCGATTTACAGCCTTGGATCTCTGTCAGGCAAACCTCCCCAGAATCACTAAGGTTTCATCTTAGTCAAGATTGAAACAATTAAAAGAAATGCAATCTGAGAAAGGAAAGTTAGTATAACATACATAAATCTTATGCCTTCAACACAAATTAAGGAGATAACTAGGCATTAAAACACACATTTAAATAAACTGACTTGTAATTATCTTGTAGTTTCAAACTACAGCATTCCTAGTAATGCCCCTGAAATAGCTAGAGTTCACAACACACTTAAGTGAAAACAATGGCTTGAATACATCTGTGCCAGTCTCCAGAAACTTTCAGGTAGTTAACTACTGATTTTGTTATGCTTGGTTCTGTATCTTCAAACAAATTAAATAGCATGAGATCAGAGGTCCAGTTTGATAGCGCCCTATTCTGACAGTGGCCAACAGAGAAATCCAAGGGACAGACTGAAACTGGCAACCACCACCTGAAACACATGCAAACAGAATTAGTCTGGCTTCAGCCAAACAACTGGAAGCAACCAGATAAGTTTAGTGTTCACACTTTTTGGCATTTTCTAAGAACTTGGTAAGATTTGTTAAGTATCACTTCCTTTTGCAAGTAGCGCAGAGTCCATCTCCCTCCTCCACTCACTGCATTTACCCATGTGTTCACTAGTAGGAGTTTATTGTCATGTCTGGTGATGTGAGGGGAACAGACTTGTATCTCACTAGCTCTCTCTTGCAAATCTTCTAAAAATCAGGATCATATCAGCCCCCTTTCACTCCTGTGGCATGAAAACAGTTTTATGCATACTTATGCCATGAGCAGCTCTTTCATTAAGTCTTGTATGTCCAAATCCCCAAGACACATCCTTCTTTCCCTATCATGCACACTTCTAAAAATCACTACCTTAACTTTATAATATTAAGCATAAATAAAAACACAGTTTTAAATTTATCTTGAGACAGCTGAATTGTTTTTTTTAATCTATTGAAGAAATACTTGTTCTTTTGCTTTTAACATGATAGCAAATGTGGGCTACCCTTCAAAGGTGTAAGACAACAGAGATACAGACTACACAGAGGCCAGTGGAATACAGAGCAGCAGCAAAGACATTAAACAACTAGTATATTGGGAAAGACCAAATGAACAAACTAAAACCAAGAGAAGAAAGTCAAAGGAACTCTGAAGATATTTTTTAAAGACACTTCTGCAATCCGAGCACACTCTGTGCACGCTTTATGTTCTATGGCAATGAACAAATCAACTTATCATGTTATCATTATTATCAGTTCACGGAATAATTAAGGTTGGACAGGACCACTGGAGATCATCTATTCCAACCTCCCTGCTCAAACAGGGTCCCCTAGAGCACATTACTCAGGATTGTGTCCAGACAGCTTTTGAACATCTCCAGGACAGCAGACTCCGCAACCTCTCCAGGCAACCTGTTCCAGTGCTTAGTCACCCTCACATGCATAATTTCTGAATAATAGTCAAAGAAAAGACATCTAGATGAAAATGTTCAATTTCCTTGAATGCATTTAAAACTGACCAGAATATTATAAAGCCATTAGGCTTTCAGTAAGATAAGGAATTAAACTTATTGCAAGCAAACCAGAAAACCCAATTTGCCAACTGGATGTAGGTGTTCGAATTACCCTTGTTTGTGTTCACACAAGACAGCACGGTCACACTGTGGCTCAGCTACACACAGAAAGAGCCAAACTGTGGTATGCATATTGCACAGGATTGAATTAAGACTTTCTGGTTTCCTGTTCACCTGAGAAACTAGGAAACTTAGCTAATATGAAAGTTTGAACAAGTATTTTTGATGTAATTATATTTACTATTTCTATTTTAAAACAACTTTATACCCTAGAACAGACCTAGAAATACTGTATTTGCATTATTAAATACCAAGATTACTTTGTTCAGCTTAAGAGCAAGCAACAGTCAGTCAGGTAGCATCCACACTATGGAAAAGAAATAACTGTAGCTGAGTAGCTTCTAAGAAGGTGAAATGGAAGGCTATAGTTGGGTTGTAAGTCTATCACTCATCCTTTTATGAAACGATCACAACATTTCCTGCCTTCTCCAATGGGCAATACAGTTGCACATTTAACTGAAAATTCCACACAGCCACAATAGATCCCATCTAGAGCATCCTGAGGCAGCTTCAACACAATATTCTCCAACAGACACCACTAGCGGAAACTCCAGTATAATTTCCTGTGTCCTATTATCTCAGTGCTCCTTTAAGGGAGTATCTGACATAGCAACCTCAGCACAAACAATAGTGCCATAAGCCATGGACACTGTGCTGATCTAACACAATTCCTCCCCTCCTTGAACTTCACTGCTTACAGACAGGCAGGTTCTTTGCGAACAGTGCCACAAAGAGAGGCACTTCACTCTTTTGAGGATATCATGTATGATGTTCAACTATTGTTCTGAGACATCACTGCAGTGCATTGCAATGCAGTGCATTGCCTTCAGCAGAAAGAGAATCAGCAAAAATGTACCTGAATGGAAAACTAAGTACTGAATCTTATTCTGTGCCTGGACAAGTACTTAGAAATTGTAGTTCCTTTCTTCTACGCTACTAGCAACAAACCCACGTATTTGCTTTTCACTTATGGAGGCTAAAAACTAAAACAAACAGTCTTCAAAGCAGACCCCAAGGGCAGGGATTAATGAGTCCTACTTTTTGGCTAGGACAGATTTTTTTGTCTGCTACAAAAATCTGAAAATAACAGTTTACACGGAAAATTTGAAAAGACATTTATCTGAGAGCCTGTGATCAAAGAAATAGTTTAATTTGTCTTGTGTATCAATCACATAACGCACTGGAGACAAAAAAAGCTATGATATTGTTTAAGTAGTGATGTTCAGTATCACTTTCTAGGAAATCAATAATATCAATCTCTCTGAATAAGAAAGTTACAAATACTAGTAAAGAAAGTCTGTTACATTCTTGTCATTGAGAGAGAGCTCACTTTACAAAAGAAACAGCAAAAAGAGAAACCCCTTTAAACTATGATGTGTCCTAACAGAGTAATCCAGTCCTTATCTTGGACTAGCCTAGCTGTTCTAAAGAACAGAATTTTCCACTCAAATTTTGTACTTCATACTTGTAACTTCTCTCAAAATATCTACAGATTAGATTGGCTTTTACGAGATGCATTTCTGCATTTATAAGGATAACAGCTTTTTGCCATGAACTGCGTAACTTAAACCTGTTAGTCTCAGGTTTGTATTTATGTATGCACATCACAATCATACACACCAACATTTACATACAATTCCACACATAGCAAAGGTAACTCAACACCACTGAAGCAACTCTTCTACAGAAAACATAATCAAGTTACTTATGAAAGGCTTCCAGATACACAATCGAAAGAAGCCAATACACAGCTGAAAACCACGAGCAGACAGGAGAGTCACAGCAAAATTCAACTAATGCTGGAAGTTGGAAATGGCTTAAAAACGTTTTTCTCAGAGACCCCTACTCCCAAAACAGAGCTTTGCTGAAAGTCCTATGCAATAGCTTGTGCTCAAAATACAGCCCTTATATAACCAGCACTGTTCAACTCCTATTTACATTTTGTTAATATTTGTGTCAGAAGAAAACATATTCATGAGAATCTATCCAGAACAGAAGAGGCAACCAGTGAGCTACTACCCTTGTATGTCCGCAGTTCTTCTCTGTCTCTTTAAAGACCATCCCCCACAAATTAATTATCACACTCAGACAGATGGAATCAAGCACTTTTCCATTAAACTTTGTTTTGTTTGAAACAAAACCAAGTGAAATAAATCCTTTAATATGGAAAGGAAGAACTTGTAAGTTTTCATGCAATGTTCTGTATCAAACCACAGATCTGAACGAACAGCAAGTACTAGCAACTGTTTTAATAATACACCAGTATCTAAAGTGAAGATTTACCTCAAATCAGCATTGCATGTTATCCTAAGAGATAATGTGTTTAGTCATACAAAACATCACATCCTTTGTTTTGATATTACATGAACAAGTTATGAAGACACAGGTTCAAAAGCATAGTCCAAAATATCAAAACAGCTGAGTATTCAGAGAGGACAGCTCAATACAGAGACGTCAGCTCAACATTGCAAGTTCAGAAGTATGACCATGAGTGGAAGGCAGAAATATAGGTAAGGTGAAAGTATGAGCTTATTAAGACTTACATTTCCTAAAATAGTAATTCATGTTACCATTTTTTTCATAACTATTCTGTGTGCCTCTGAACTGTTCTTATCTACGTCAATGGAAGGAAGGTGAAAAACAGAGGACCTTAAATAGGTGTTAGTACCCTCTTTGAAAGCACTTTTGAAACAACTTCAAAGGACCCCAGTCCCAAAATCCACACAAACACTTAAAAAAAAAAAAAACAAAAAAACCCTAGCTGTAACTTGAGATGCTCAGATCAGTGAACAACCTGCTACATTCTCTTTTCTTTGTCAGAGTAAAGAAAAGCTTTCTTCCTGATGAACAGAGTAAGCCAAAGATTCCCTCATTACTGTTACAAGAAATAATGCCAGCTCTCATTCCTCTCCACATCCTCAAGTAAATCCAACACAGGAGGCCCAAAACTTTTTCTTCCTTTATAGAAACAGGCTAAACAAATGCCCTTCATAAAGGAAAGGTAAAGATGACTGCATTACTGTCAGACCTACAAAAGGCACACTTTGAGTGAATTAATTTGCTAACACTTATTTTACCTGTGCCAGTTGCCAGTAAAGCCCTTGAGTGGAGGTTCTGTGTATGAAGTGGACTACTTATAAGCAGAATGAAAGCATAAGCAAGAGAAAGGGAACTGAAGTACCCTTAAAAGCAAGACTTTTTTGTGCAGAGGGCATCAGTCTTGAATACCAATTGGATGAATAAATTTGTCAGTAGGTTAAGTGGTTTAGAAGAACATTAACAAGACTGTATTGTTCTTTATAAGCAATATCTTAAGTTATTTAAATTTAATTTTTAAAAATTATTCAATAAATTACACTGAGCAGTAAAGTGTTCATACAACTGTTACTGTTGAATTCCCTTTAGGAACTGCCATTACCTTCTAGTGTTTAATGCTGACAGCACATTAATACAGGGTTACAAACATATCTCACATGCTCAATGGACAATACTACATGCTTGCCTTCTTGTATGCTCTATGTACCTCTGTAAGACCCAACTGACAAGACAGGAATATGGACCTAGGAGGTTATGCCTAATTTAACAAGTAAACTGAATATGCCAAAAATCTTTACATGGCACTGAGGCCAACCAGCACAGACAGATGGCATCCATACTATTAAGCTCTGACTCTCAGCTGGAGTGTTAACCTGGCTCTTAACATAATTCTCCCAGACTCGTGGCTCAGGAAGATTGTTACCACACTTGGAAAGCAACAGATGCCCTGGACCAAAACTGTAACAGGTATGGTTTTAACAGTTTTAGAGTAGATAAAGTTCCAGAGCCCAAGAGCTTTTCCTATCATTACTTTAGTCATACTTACAAAGGATAGCCTAGTAGTACCAAACATGAACAAATGGGGAGCTGAATACTGAGAAGGCAAAACACACATCTAGGAAATCACTTCAAGTACTGTGTTTGCTCGGGTCAGTGGTCATGACACACATACTCCATAAGATACAGAAGATGCAAGCTGCATTTGTCTGACGTGAGCAGCAAAGTGTTGCTCACTTGCTCTGCTAAAGCATGCTGTATAACAGGGAATTAACCAAGTAAGATCTAGAAGAAAAAGAATCCAACTGGTGAAGGAGGTTATTATAGAATTCAATGGTGATATGTGGTTAGTCAACATACACAGAGACTGCATAAGAAAGTGCACATTACCTACCAAGCACTGAACACAAATTTACCTATTACAGCACACTTCAAAAAGCTAAGTACAAGACATAGTAATCTGCTAAATATCTACTGTGACTCAAGACAGCAGTAAGCAAGGAAAAAGTAAAATTTCTTTAAAAGAAAGTAGAACTGACTGGTAAAAATGCTGACACTGGAAAGAAGACATCTGTAAAGAAGGCCACTAGGCTCTCTCTGTGTCTCAACAAGGTGACACGCCTTGGCCTTCTGCAGCTTGGGCCACGTGGTTGGAGCACTTGTAGCTGAAGACTGAAGCAAGAAAGTCATTGAGTACCTCAGCCTGCTTCATAGCCTGGGTAACCAGGTCTCCCATTTCCTTCCATCCACACAGGGCTCACATTTTCCCTATTCTTGCTCTTATCATTGATGTATCTACAGATTTTCTTGTTGCTTTTAATTTCCCCAGTCAGATTTAACTCTATCAGGGCTTTGGCTTTCCTAACCTGACTCCTGCCAACTCAGACAATTTCTGTTTTCCTCCCAGGCTACCTTACTCTCTGTAAAAATTTTAATCATTAAAGATGCACGACTTAATTAAAATCTGTTTTCAGCTACCAGCCTTCAGCAGATGGCTTTTCATGTTCACTAATGCCCTATAAAGACAGCTTTGTCCAACAAACACTTGCTATCATTCTTACCATGTTTAGCCTTGCCTTTTTGCTGTTTTTAATGCTATCTGGAATAAAGATGCTCTTCAGTTAAAACAGTCTTAGCTTCTGTATCTGAAGTGACATGTCTCCTTTCTTTTGCAGTTCTGATAAATGTACAGTGTCTTAAAGCTATATAAAAGTGATGCCAAGAAATCCCAAGAGGCTGATTTTCTTGGAATAATCTTAAGTCAACTAAGCTTGATTCAAAATCCATCTTCATTCCTCCCTCATATAAATCTCAGCTTGACAGAATGCTCCTTATTAGTTATTTAGGAGAGGCCAAACTCAAGCCTTGGGGTCAGCAACATAATCAATCATCAAGAAAAGAACAGAAAATAAGCAGCAGCAGTCAGGCTCCTCACAAACTCACAGCTCCCACAGACACTTTAAATTCATTCCTAAAGGGAAAAAAAAAAGAAAAGGGGGAAAAAAAAAAGAAAAAAGGCAGGTAATTCAACCTTTCATTTGGACACAATGCATCTGTAAACAACACCACAAAACAATACAGAGACTGACACAGTGTTCTGTACTGGGGTACCTAGTCAGTCAGTCAATAGTTAAATACCCCAGAACACAGAATGATTCAACATGGGCACCAGGTTTAATAAGCAAAAGAGGCCCGTTTTACACAGATCCTTAAATCTTCACAGGTCTAGTTTGAGAATAGACCTTTCCAGTGAAGGCTATTACAACAACCAACCTATTCCTCTCCACCCTCGGTTTTGCAGTTTCACCTTCTACTGTTTGCCACACCCTCAGAATCGCCTTTCAGGACTGTAATGTGAGAATGGGAATGATGAAATGCTCTTAGTTACAGTAATTTTTACCTTAAAACCCCCACCCCATGGTCCCACTTCATCCCACCTCAATTCTGTTTACAGATCACAGCAAAGCATAATTGTGAACAACTCTTTTAAAAAGTGTGTTTACTCCTAGATTGTATTTCTGTTATATTTCAGTATTTGTTAGAGAAAACTGTAAAATTTCTTAACACCAGATTTTGGAAAAGAACACTGTAAGAGATGCTTACAGAAAGAGCTCGTCATTCCACAGACACCCTAATTTTTCAAATGCTATTTCTGTTTCATATTCATATTTGATCAAAGTACTTAGACATCAAAAAAATTCCTTATGATGTTCTTAAAGCAGGTTTTCCAAAATATTCCTTTCTGGCCAATACATTATTTCTCATAAAAAGATTTAGACTATCAATGTTATATAAACACATACCAAACAAGTAGATCCCACCACTTATAGCCTCCTCCAGCTTAGGCCTAGCTCTAAACTGCAGACAGGTATCAGACACTGGTTCTCAGCAGTTCCATTACCATACCAGAACTTACATGCCACACATGTGAACACACTTCCTCTGATCTCTCCTAATACATTCATTTCATTACATCATCCACTTTTTTCTTCCAGTTTGTTTTGTTTTCCAGAGGTTAATTTATGAATTATTAAAAGAACACAAGTTTTCTCAGCTCAAGGTCTATGTCTTGTTTCCATCTGACTAGTTTAAATCAGTTACCCTCTCTTTAATATGTTACTTTAAGAGAAGTCTACACAGGTACTTATCACCAAGTAAGGCTACATAGCAAATAAACTGTGTGAATTCATCATAATGAAGAAGAAAAATACATATTGTTATTACTTCTGCTCTCTTTTGCCCTCAGCTCACTTTTCTGTTAATACTTTGCCATTGTTTCAAATTTCAAAGTATTTAAAGTTGTTAAAAATATTTAAAGTTCTTTAAAGAATAAACATCACCATTTCCATACTGTAATGGCTTTGCTCTTTTTCCTCATTCCAGCTTCCTACCAAAAGTGAAAGTACTTCAATCAACAAAGTCTGACACCTTTTCTGAGGCTCTTCCTTTACTGATATACTACTTTTTCAGATGCCCTGTAAAAACCTCAGACAGCATTTTTACTCTGTTCCACCACTTATTTCAAGCTCATTTATTGTATTTAAAAAGTCACTCATCTTCCAAACAGGGGTGACATTTTCCCAAATGCTAGTATCTTACCAGCAATATGTTGCCCTAAATGAGAGGCCACATTCGTTCATTACTAGTTTAAAGTTTTGCTCAATTAGATTTTTTCAGATGACTGCACAAACGTGGTGCTTCACAAAAAAAATCACTGCTTTGAAGGTTTCCACAAAGGAGTAGCCTAATTTGCTATTAAAGCAGAAAGGCTAGAAACACTACAGGGAGAACCACAGATAAGTGAGTTATACAATCAATCTTTTGGCATAGCAACAATTTCAAACCTTCCTGATACGCTAAAGCACTACAAAACCATTTTGAAAGATGAAACTAGAAGAGATCACTGTTCAAACTTCAGCTAGCCATGGAAATCTCAACCCTGACACCTTCTGAAGATACTGCAAAAACCCAAGACATAGTAATGCACACCAGTGAGAAAACTAAGCCCAAAATTGTCTAAAAGGAATAGTTACTTTCAATCAAGAATAACCTTTCATCTGTATCAGAAGATAGAGCTTTTCAAGTACAGGAGCCCTGAGGAAGTTGGAAATAACTAGCTGATCCTAGAAGAACAAATGCTGTTTCAATTGAGCATATTAAAAAATAAGAGTTTTATTTTTGAACTGTATGCTTTTCTTCAAGCTTAAGAGAAACCAAACCTCTTTTCATTGACAGAAACATCGATTTTAGAGGCTAGACCAGCTCTTTAACAAACTTCTTGGAAGAACAAAATTGCACTTAACACCAGCAGAAAATCCAGGTTTCATGCAATGTGGTTTTTTCAGCTTGTTTCAAAAAGTGTCTCAAAACTGCTGGCAGTAAGAAATACACACACTGTCCACATCCTCATCAGTACAGGTTTATGTTACCTGTAGATGCTTGTGGGACAAAAGACTTCTCTGCCTAAAGCAGTTCTCAGGACTTAACACACAACGTTTGACTGAGCACTAAGCAGTGGACATCTTCCACATTTCCATAGAGAGATGCAGATCTTCTGAAACAAGTGCAAACTGGAAGGAATTCAAGAATGCACTTTACAAAGCTATGCATCCTCTTTTTGCGTGTTCAGTGCCCCATCACCATTCCTCACTTCTCAAGGAAAGTGCATACAGAAGCACGTACAACAAACACTTTTGAGGACATCTGTACTTACTCCCCACACAGTTTCAGCCCAGAATATTTCACTGATTCTGTTTTTGTGCTCTTAAGTCCCTAAATGGTTATATGTCAACAAGTGATTGTAGGTATTTGCAGTCAAGACGACAGGATTAGAACTGAAAGGAAAGAAACAGGCTTTAGTTCCAGATTTTAATCAAGTTCTTCAAAGCGGTAAACAACAAATGAACACTCCACCCATCTTGTTCACAAGCCTTTGCTAAGCCATTTGCTACTGAGAAGGCATGTAGGCTAATGAATGTTGCCACTAACCAAGCAGAAAAGTGGATCTCTCAGTTACCAATTAAAAAATATCAGTAATGGTACTGACCTTCTTTATCAATGGCTGTGATGCTTACTCACGAAAAGCATTTAGCAGGAAAGAAATAACTTTTCAATAACAGTTCTCCCTTATTTATAGGGCAATTTTTTTTGTTCCTCTCATCCTTTGGAAACTTGCCTTCTCTGGTGCTATACCTTAGCTGTTACCCTGTTGCTTCTGCAAATCAGGACTTAAAGATTTACTCACCTATTTGACTGCAACAAGAAAAAAAACAACACTTGACCAAGAAACTGATACGTATTTGGGTAAATGAGCACACAAGGACATTTAACAGAGCCGGTTTTCCTATACTAGAATAAAACTCAGGTAATATAAATTTTTTTTCGTTTCTTCCACTGCCAGACTTGAATTGCTTTCCACTATCATGGCTTTCTCAAGTAAAAATCTGAGCTACACATCCTAAAGGGGAATCACAAGTTAATTCAAGCTAACAGCAACAACTCCAGCCTTTTCAAGTTGCATGCAATAGATTATAGGAAAGTTAAAAAAGTCAGCACTGACTTTCTGACACATTTAGACAAGTGAACAAAAAAAAAAACCCCACACAAAACAAAGAATGTTTTAGCCCAAACAGAATCCCAGCATCCTTAAAATATATTTCATCTCTAGAGCAAGAATAATAATCATTTCACAATGAACAGATAAACCAAATAAAAACACGTAATTCTGAAGGGGAGGAAGAAACTGCTACAATCAGTTGGACCAGAAACACCCTCAAGATAAATAACAAAAGGCCATCAAGGGCTTTGCTCTGCAGCATTAAGCCCAGTTGTTACTGTAATGCAAACGAACTGTCAACATTCTAGCCAGCACAGTTGGAAAGGTTTATCCTAATAGTCACATGCATTTCTTTTCTTCCAACTGCTGGCTAGGCCTCCAGCATGGAATTTGCAATCCAGTACACAAAAATATGGGACTGTGACAAGATGAGCATTATGAAGAAGTATGAATCATAAGATGACTTTAAACTTATAGAAAACAAATACGAAATACTGATGTATTCTATTCTAGTAATATTGCACTCTGTTAGATATGCCAAATAAAAAAATACTAATATGTTCTGGCACTGCAGTCTAATGAATAGAAGTAGAAAGCATATGAAGATAGCAGGCTTTGCAAGAGCTTAAATCAAGAAAACTAAGCAAAATGTCTCATATAGAGAAGCTGCTAAAGTTTATAAAAGAAACAGGTCTGCACAGAGAGAAGCTACAACACTGTCACTTCAGTGCTTGCACTGTCAAAACCACAGCAGCAATACAGGCTGATCTGACAGAGGACATATAAAGGCTCACCCAAATGCAAGTACATGTAATCCTTGTGACAGGAATGATAGCTGTGTATCACCACAAAAGGACTTGAAACAAACGCAGAATGGGATCTTACACAATAAAGCCTGCTTTCTGGTTTATTTCTGGATCAACTTAAGCTGGAGTCCACTTGCCCAAAATCTTTATTTATAGCAAATACAAAAGATGGGTGCAAAAGTCAATTATTCTCCCTCAGGTACAACCCTGCAATCACAATCCAGTAAATCTCACAGAATACAAGAACAACAAGGAAATGAAAACAAAACAAACAGCCCAAACCCAAGAAGTCTGGCAAGAACTTTCAGTCCTGTAAAAGGCAGGAAGGTATAAATATAACAAGCAAATTAAGACCTTTATTCATTTTCAGGAAACGCTTTGTACGTTAGCTACATTCCAAGTAAAAATTAGGTTTCCCATCCCTATGTGAAGAATCAACCATCATAAAACAGTATTTAATAAAGCATACTTAGTGTAAACTAAATGAAGACTATGTAAATAATTTTGTCTTCAGTATGACATGCTTCAAGAAAAAACAGGTTAAACTGATTGTCTTAGAGTGAATTAAACAAAATGAAGCAGTATCAAGTCTTCAATTTTACAAATCAACAGTTTAACTACTTAATAAATATTTATAATTAAACTTTTAAAAATTTCTAAACAGTGCAACAAGTTTCTATCACAGTCAAAAACTCCAACTTCCCCACAATTTAAAAAAAAGTCACAACAGGCTTAAAAAGCACAGATACAGAGCATATATTTTGGGTTTCAACAACAACATTTCTATTTAAATGATGAATGACATACAGAAAACTACAAACGAAATTTTTGCTGAAGACAATCAGACTAGCGAACTCGGGCATTTTACACCACATCTGCTTCCCACAAGAGTTAATTTACTGTTTTTAAAAAATCTCTTATCTATAGGTGAGATTATAAATTCCTGAAGAGACAGACAGATAGACCTTTATGCTGGTGTTTGAGAGTAAGAAATAACGCTATTACCAGTTTACATATGTAATACAGTTAAGTTTAAATGTAGTTAGGAAAATTTTAAGTTGAAAAACCCAAAAATCAATGGTCAGAAGACAAATACCTATTTTTCTTTTAGCAAAATGAAAGAATTTGTTTTCCCTTGCAAGTTACAGCATGACCATGTAAGACTCATCTGTGAAGATTAAATTAGTTCAAGACAAAGAATGCATCACAATCTGAACAAACAAATGCATTTCACTTACCAAAAAAGAAGCAAATTTTTACCACAAACTACATTTTCACCAGACTGCTGACAAAGCAGAAGTCGTGCAGTGGCTTAAAGCTGCGTTCTTTCCAGCCTATCAAGTGTCTAGATTTATACAAAATAATGTGAGCAGTCAACTGCTTGCACACAGTTCTTAAAACCTTCCCTTTTGTGGTTTGTAACTATCATTTTCTGAAAATTACTTGCTCAGTTACATTTTTATTATTATAGTCTAAAAACTGTTCTGGTTACTGTTATAAAAAAAGACCAGTGACTGTTTCAAAGATTTCAAAATAGAGAAGTTTATAAGCATTACCCACGTAACAAATGAAGACTTAACATTCAGAGCATAAAATTTATCTTGCTATGACTTTATGAGAACATGACAGTCTAGATAATGTCACTGGCAAAGAATGCTTTAAACTATGATAAACTTGCTCTGTTCTAGTTTAGAATAATAACTGGGTTTTTCTATATCATATCTTCTCAGGCCAGATAGAGCAATTTATACTCAGGAGACTACAAGTGAACAGAAAGAATAAAGCACAAAGATGATAGTAGTTAGTCAATTACAATATAGATGGGCAGAAACACAAAATTCAAAGAAAAAGAGTAAATAATTGATTTTGAAGTGTTTTCCTGTACAAAGACAGATTCCAGGCTCACTAATTCAGATGAAGCTATGCCCCATTTCATGGCATTCATCCTCCCTCCTGCAAAAAGATCTAAATATCACCTAGCGAAACTAGCCTTGAAAGTTTTACCTTCCTTCCTACATCTAGGGAAAAACAGCCACAAGCAGTTCTCTCACTACCTTTCACATAGTTTGCACCTTACTCACAGTACAGAGCCAGATCTTCTCAGTCATCTCTTGGTTCTTCATTCTGTTGGCAAATGAGACAGTCTGATTCCCAGTTAGTTAAGGGAACCTCTGTCCAGGAAACAAAGGGAAAACACTGTGGAAGGACTGAAGGACTGTGTGTTCATGAAGTCATGAAGTGGGCAGTCTGTTAGCTGCAGCAGAAGCTAAAAGTGGTCTCTGGCCTATGCCCAGTTTATACAGCTGCAGCCCATACCTGTGATATGAACATGTCTGCAAAGAGAAAAGGCCTAAGAATAGCACCAGGTAAGCTCCAAGCAAGTTATCACATAACACCTAATGATTCAAACAACCCTGTTTGCTTCCAGATTTCTCCAGAAGGATAAAGCCAGAACAACCTATTGATTTTCCCAGATTAAGCAGCACAAGGCACAGTAACCGAGCACATATCCACAGAAACACAGCATACTCATACCCAGGCCTTCTGTGGAATACTTGGGTCTCATGACTGTGCCATCGGTTTTGCATTTACGACTATTGCAAACTCAACCAGAATAACATTTGTTGAGGGTGCTTTTTTTTTTGAGAGACATCACATAATAACAAACAAAGCAAAAACCTGGAAGCACTTACCAGTTGTGCCCACTAAGAGTTCCTCATCTCCTTTCGCAAAAAAAGGATTGTAATTCTAAAAGAGGGCAAATTTTTACCTAAGTAAGCTTAAAGTCCTCTCCACAGATCCAGAAATATGTAGTACTTCTCACAGCCTTTCCTAAAAGGTTGCAGAAGGCACACAATGGAACAGCTGCTGTGTTCCATTCCAGTGATGGCTACATTTCAGTGGTGGATTAAGTGGTCCAGAACCATCCTTACCTAACTCACAGGGGTATAGTGAAGGCTGTTTATAAAGCCATACAATGATGAGACATACTAAGTAGCTTTATACACTCTAGCACAGTCATGCTGGGTAGAACACTGCAAGGCACAGAACTCGAAAACTCTACAGTTACAAATTATTGTCTTTGTCCTGCTGTTATACTGCAATGTATTATTATTTGCATTTTAATGTTCTTGCATACACCTTCAGGGCAGGAATCCTATTATCTGAACTATGTCTACCACCGCGTAATTCAACAGCGCTTTATAAAATGTAACAGTGAAAAGCAACCACATACAATATACACTACCTCCTTCTCATTCTCCCTCTAAATTACAGTAGAAAGCTGGATTCAGTAACAATGAGGACACTCAACTGAGAAGTTTCCTTAGGTAATTTTGTTTGGAGTTCCATTGCACCTTCAAGATTTGGGGAACAACAAGTGTGCCTGAAGCTCTCTAACAGGTCAGACAGCTCAGCAAAATAAAGCAGCAAGTACACATACAGCCATGAGCACCTACACTTTTTTTTCGTAACAATTTTGACTAAGAAAGTGATGAAAACAAAAACCAAAATACACTTCTTGCATGTGGCAGTTCTTCAATTAAAGCCTTTTTTTTTTAGCTAAAAGAAGATACAAGCTAGAAATATTAGAATGGAGATAACACCTCGGACTAACACCTTAGCTATAATCACAAATAATTGCCTCTTCTTATACTAATGAGCAAGGCAAAATGGAAAGTAATTTAGACAATTCATTCAGGGTAACAGCTTTGTGAGCTAATATTACTGCCGAGAGATCCATTCTCAATTTCCTCGAGTACAATAACAGAGCAGCACTAAGTTTTTCACTTCAGGGAGCTTTTCTATATTATGTAAATATAAACAGAAATCCCATTATCTATTGATAAAAACAACAAAGTGAGTTAAATAAAGTTTCATATGTTACACTTTCTTATAAGAGCCATCAGCTCCTTGAATCACAAGTGTAAATAAAACACTTCACTTACTGAAATCAATGAGAAACCTTCCAAATCCTTGCCTTTGGTATTGGGGCATGATCATTATGCAGGAGACATTGTACTTCTGCTGGCAAAGCTTTTCCTGTGGGAAGGAGAAACAGATCAAGTATGTCAAAGCACTGCTGAAGTGGGCAATTGCCTGCACCTGCCACTGTCCTTGTAAAATATCCCAATAAGTTGAACAGATGTATGGGTTCAGTACCAAAGTCAAATAATTCCACGTTAATATCTAATTTTAAGAAGGAAGTACCAAACATGCCCTTCAAAATGTATTTTTTTAATTAGTTAACTACTCTGCATCTTAGAAATGAAATACATTGTCTGAACAGCATAATAAAGTTTAAATGCTGGAAAGGAGGAAGACAGTAAGAAGAGGGAAATATTTTCATGCTTCACTGACCATTCTCTCAAGGATATAAAAGTGGAATGCAATATCCATACACATGGTGAAGTTGTATTTTCTATGATTGCTACACTAAGTCCCTGCAGGTTTTCATCTTTATTTTGTCTTCCCTCTGAACATGTGGTCAGGGTGTGGGGGAGGAATCCCATATGTGCAGAACTAAGAAGTTACACTTGCAGCATACTAACTTTTTTGAAGCTAGATGCTTCTCACCTGAACCCAAATCAAGGCAGAACTCTCAGAAACAAAAGCTTTCAGACTGAATGAAATCGTATACAGGCAATGAAGGCAAGTATTACAATGATTGTTTAAGACAACAGAAGCTAAACCCAGGAAGCTGTGCTAACTAGAGAAGTTTATAGGTTCTTTTCCATTTAATGATAAGAAGGAAGAGCTTTGTTACCTCTAAAAGATTATACACAAAAAAGCCATCCCAAAAATCAGCAATAGGCAGTTTTGAGGGAGATCAAATAAACCAACCACAAATATCCTTGTCAGTATAATTGACAAGGAGTTGTGGTAAGCATATGTATAGTTTAAGACACCAGCTATCATTTCAGCCTCCATGTTTAAGATAACACTAGATCAGTGATGACACCGAGAGGATCGCATGCCAGTACGTTCATTCCCAAATAATATTCCAGTAGATACCCAAGCCATATTTCACAAGGTTTCTTAGTTTCTACATTCTGGTTAAGTATTTTCTTTATACAGGCTTCCCAAACTCTCAAGACTGGTGCTAGTAAGAAGTTCACATCTTGGCAACGCATTTGTAACAAGGTAAGAAAGCCAGAGCATCTCTGCCAGCAAAAGCACACACACACACACACGTTCTTTCAAACAAGAGAGGAGGAGACATAGACGGACGACATGCAATGATTTGAGATGAGGACTTTCCCCCAAGTTTTGGTAGCAATAACATTTGTGATCATCAGATCACATTTTTGATCATCACAGACTGGCTAAAAGCAACAGGGATGAAGTGAAGGAAGAAAATGAATCCATTGTTTGAGGGATGGCGTGCTAGCAATGTCCTTCACTCTGCCACCTCAGTAAAGACAGGACATGGAGATCCACGTGGCAGCAAGGATGCAAGGGTTATTGATGTATTAGAAACCATGAAAGCACCTGAGAAAGGTCAAACAGGAATTAGAGCTTCTGCCCCAAAAGAGGCAGCAGGATTGGATACCCCAACTGAAGTGCACCTACACCAATGTACACAGCATGGGCAACAAACAGGAGTAAATGGAAGCCATTGTGCAGCAGGAAAACTATGACATGGTTGCCATCATAGAGGCAGAGTGGGATGACTCACACAACTGGAGTGCTGAAATGCATGGCTATAAACTCTTCAGAAGGGATAGACGAGGAAGAGGCAGTGGGGTAGCCCTGTATGTTAAGGACTGTCTTGACTGAAGCTTTATCACAGTGATGAAAGGGTTGAGTGTTTCTGGGTAAGAATCAGAAGGAAGGCCAACAGACCAGATAATCTGGTGGGAGTCTGTTATAGGCCACTCAACCAGGATGAAGAGGCAGATGAATTTTTCTGTAAGCAGCTGGGGTTAGTCTTGTGATCACTAGGCCTTGTTCTTGAGAGGGACTTGAATTTACCAGGTGTCTGCTGAAAATACAGCACAGCAGAGAGGAGACAGACTAGGAGGTTCCTGGAGTGTGTGGAATATAACTTCCCGACACGGATGGTGAGCGAGCCAAGCAGGGAAGGTACACCACTGGACCTGCTGTTTGTGAACACAGGACTGGAGAGTGATGTGATGACTGGACATCATCTTGGGCACAGCAATCATGAAATTATAGTTCCTGATTCTTGGAGAAATAACAAGAGAAGTCAGCAGAACTGCTACCTTGGACTCCCAGAGGGCAGACTTTGGCCTGTTTGGGAGGCTGGTTGAGAAAGTCCCTTAGGATACAGTTCTACACAGCAAAGGAGTCCACAAAGGCTATATGTGCTTAAAGAAGAAAATTTTAAAAGATAAAGGAGCAGGCCATCC
This sequence comes from Climacteris rufus, assembly GCA_013398175.1. Lineage (NCBI taxonomy): Eukaryota > Metazoa > Chordata > Aves > Passeriformes > Climacteridae > Climacteris > Climacteris rufus. The sequence goes on along the minus strand of VZRZ01002431.1, from coordinate 4,698,109 downwards.
CCATGTGCTTCAAGATGAGCAAGTAGGGAAGATCAGCCTGGCTGAACAGAGCGCTCTGTCTCAAGCTCAGAGAAAGTGAGTCTATCACCTTATGAAGAAGAGGCAGGCAACAGCAGGGCTTCAAGAGTGTCTTGAGTTTATGCAGGGAAAATACTAGAAGGGCCAAAGCATACCCAGAATGTAAACTGGCTACTGCCATAGAAGACAAAAAAAAACCTGTTGTTGTTCTGTACCACCCATATAATTGCTGGGGGGTGGAAGTAAGGAATTCTCACTTCCAAGAAGGGGACACAGTTTTGGGTGGAGGTAAAAGAAGGTGTGCAGAGGATCCACAGCCATTTTTGTCCTTTTCCAGAGAAGTGGTAGGCAAGCAGAGCAGTGGGTTGGCACAGGTCCTGACTGAAGGATTGTCCATCATTGTTTTTTTCACTGTCTCAGGCTTGAGGGGAAAAAAATATCTGGAGGGAGCAGTAGAGTGATGCTGTCTGGGTCATCTCTGGTGCATTGAGCATTTTGCCTCTTTTATACCTCTTTTATGCCTCTGTTATTAGTACTGTTGCTGTTAATGTTCATTTTCTTATCTCCTTGCTATTTCCAGTAAATTGTTATCTCAACCCATAATCTCTGCCTTTTGCCTCTCTCTATCACCAGAAGGGGTGGGGAAAGGAGATGGGCTGCGTGGGGCTTAATTTCCAGCTGGGCTTAAACCACAACAACAAGGAAAAGACTGAGGTACTTCATACCTTTTTTGCTTCAGTCTTTAACAGGCAAGACCAGCTGTACTCAGGGTTCCCAGCTCCCTGAGCTGGAACACAGAAACAGGGAACAGAACGAAGCCCCTGAGATCCACAAGAAAATGCTTAGTGATCTGCTGTGCCACTTAAGCAACCTACAAGTCCATAGGGGCCAAGGGAGAGGCACTCTCCATCATATATCAGGAGTCCTGGTAAACCGTAAAGGTCCCAGTTGACTGGAGGTTAGCAACTGTAAAATAAGCAAAAAGGAGCAGAAAGAGGATTTGGGGAACTACAGGCCTGTCAGCCTGACCTCAGTGCCAGAGGAAGGTCACAGAGCAGGTCATTTTGACTGCCATCACACAGCACAAACAGGACAACCAGGGAATCGGGTACAGCCAGCTTGGGTTTATGAAAGGAAGGTGCTGCCTGACTAATCTGATCTCCTTCTGTGACAGGGTGACCCATTTGGACAATGAGGGAAAGGCTGTGGATATGTTCTATTTGGACTTTTCTCTTATCCCTGGTAACAAGCGACAGGTTGAGAGTAAATGACCTCAAGTTGCACCAATGGAAGTTCAGACTGGATGTTAGGAAAAATTTCTTCACTGAAAGGGTCATCAAGCACTGGAAAAGGCTACTCATGGAAGTGGTAGAATCACCATCCCTGGAAATGTTCAAGAAACTTGCAAATGTGACACTTGGGGACACAGTTTAGTGGTGACGACAGCAGTGCTGGGGTAACAGCTGGACTAGATCTCAGAGGTATTTTCCAAGATTAACAATTCTGTGATAACAAACAAAAAGTCAAGAGATCCTCCATCTCCTTAAACAAATGGAGAAAATACTTGCCTAAATCAAAGCTGACATGTTTGTCTCAAGAAGTTCTGACCGACATAAAAAACAGAGTAAAATGTACCTACATGTCTCACTGGTACTTTAATTCCAGCAAGGCCCACCTCTTGGAAGGATGTGGTCAGACATCCAAGAGATTACTGTATAATATTCAGGTACTCTGACAAGACTTCCGGGCTTCTCCTAACTACTATCATCACACAAATCACTTCTTCAAGAAAGAAAAGAGACAGTCAATAGGAAGTAGTGATACTCGGAGCAGGAAGGAGAGAATTTCTGTGTAACTGTACATATTCATGACATCCCTTATGGGAAAATTATGGACAATAATGGAAGCTTTTCCTGTTCCAGGCACATCTAACAATAACTTCACCATTTTTCTTGGTCATCTTTGTCAAGACAGTCCACTTAAGTATTATTTTTGTCTATAGCAGCCATCTATTACTTGAAATTCAGCCAGAAATGAGACATCCACTCTAAACAAGGCATCCACCATGAAGTTAGGCAATGCATTCTTACATCACAGTAGCAAGTAACTGCATTAGATCAGACTGCACACAAGAGAGCAACATCACTGCCATTTACATCTAAATAGCCAGCTTGAACTGCTAGCAGTCAAGCCATGAAAGCACATCAACATTCCAAGTACCTGCAACTTTTACAAGTTAGACTTGGCATACTAATGCAAAAATGTTGGGGGAGGAAAGAGATTTAAATATTCAACTGAAACCACAACACATTCTGGAAACAAAACAAACAAACAAACAAGAATCCCAAACCAAGGAAAAAACCACCCAATCCATGTGGCTGAATGTATTTTCAGTTTGCATTAGTCAGAGGCAAGACGTATATCTGAAGTGTATTTGAGACAATGCACATACTATTTGAGATTTCCAGAGAAGCTTTCAAGCTTATGATCGTTTTTTTTTTTTTTTCAAACTTCTGATTTCTTTTACTTTGCTGTTGGCACAAGTATTAAGGAGAGCAGGAAATTACAACTGTTAAATAAACCCACTTTTTTTTCTTTTTACCTTAGAGAAATATCCAACTAAATGGCAGCCTTTCTCATCATTTTTTGTAAGGACATAGAAGAGGAATGGTTCAACATCATAATACAAGGTTTTGTGGTCCAGAAAGAGCTTAGCTAACAAACAAAGATTCTGACAATAAATTTTGCTCACATTTCCATCAACCTAGAAAAGCAAGACAGATGCAGTTATTTCCAAGACACCAACAAGTTAGGACAAAACAACTTATTGAATCAGTCATATCCTAGAAGGAAACGTTAACACTATGGTGTTACAAGAAAAAAAAACAAACAAACAAAACACATTAAGGTTCAGAAGAGAAATGCCCCAGTTTCCTCTTAAATAAGAAATCTCCATCTAGTACCAATTGCTTTGCATTTTAAGTAACTTCCGAGTATCTGTATTTATTTAACAAAGTAACTTCACCTTTTCATTGTTCAAGATAGACTTACCTCTTTCACTTTATTCCTGCAATGAAAATGAGTATGACCCGCAGATGACAAAAAAGCACCAGTTAAAACTGCATTAAACTGTGGTTTGCTAGAAGGCAGTGGTGTACAAAAAAACCCCAAACAATGAAGTGTATTATGTTGAATTCTTAAGGTGTAAGGCCAATAAATGAGTAGCAAATTACATATCAATCACATCAATGTTTTGGATAAATTAGACAAGACAAAATTTCCATGCCAGGCTAAAATGCTATTAAGCGAGAGAGGTAAATTTTCTGGCTAAATACTACAATTAGTCTAGGTATATTAGGAGTGTAAAGAGTCAAGCTGTGACTCAGACAGCTACAGAAAAGCCAGACACAAATGCAGATTTCCTAGATCAATTAGGTATTTCCTGAAAGAAAAGGCTCAGTCAGAGGCAACATTTTTTAAATAATCCCCTTAATAGAAACATTTCTTTGTACTGCTTTTTTTGATAATGACAGTAGCTGTATGTCATTCACAGAGAGAAAAATTATATGCACTGTGCTGAAAAAGAAGCCATCTTCTATTCTAATTTGTTTTGAGTAAGAATCCTAGTTACAAATCTCAGCAAAACCCAATCCCAACGTTAGGGATTTTAAGGTAACGTCAGTAGTATAGTTGCATTAACTGGATTAAAGAAAAAACAGTCAATGAACAGCTACTGCTCCTAAAGTCATCAGAATAAACTTGCATACAGCTCTCAAGAGCCTATCAAATACATCAAGCTCTCATACAACATCCTCCATTGTTCAGATGCTTTTTATTACTTTTCACACTTACTAGCAAGTGTGCGAATTAAATGTGAACATTAAGCAGAAATCACCACTGAGCAAGCCATAAGACTGAAAATGCAAATTCTGTGAGCTGTCTTTTTCAGTAAGAACACTTGTACAGAAATGTAAAAAACTTCTTAAATTTCAGACAAACACATCTTGTTCATCAATTTTAAATGTGAGAAGTGGGGAAAAAAAGAGGGATGGCAAGCTCAAAAGGAAGCATCTGTCAAAAGTTTCTTGGCTACAGCATAGTAGTAAGCTATGTTAAAGTCTTCTCTCAAATCTGTCAAAGTCATGCTCTGGGCAGAGGTACATAAATCACAAAATGCCAAACATTTCTATTTCTCTCAAAAACACAAAGCATGAAGGAAACCACAAACCCTTCATTCTGCTTAAAAGGAAATGGTTGCACAGAATTCTTGAAAGGACCTATGAAGAAGGACATCAATTAAGGACTATGTTGCTACAGTAATCAGTGACTACTGACATTAACCTTTGAAATAAACAGACCCAAACCAACCACATTTATTTCAGAAGGCTTAATGGAAGTGCTTACTGAAGCACCTAAAATAGAGAAAGGGGGAAAAAGCAGCAGACATTGCTTTTACAAAACTGTTTTCCATGTGTTTTTTACAGCAATCCCCCATCTCCCCAACCCCTTTCTCGATATTTTTCTCTATTTTACTTCGGTTTTTTTAATGACTTTTTCATTCATGTGTTGGCAGTAGTTAATAAAAATAAATGGGAAAGCACAATTTGCCTATTGTGTGCTGCACAGTTCTTAACACCTGCTAATAGAGAAAATCAAGTTATTTTAGACTGCCTAGAGCAATTTCACTTCTTGATAGGAAAAGAGTTAAGTCTATTTGCAACATAAGTCTTTTGCTGGCAGATCTACAATATTTATAAAAACTGCTCAAGTCAAGAAGGAAGCAACCTTGAAGCAAATAGCTATTTTTTTAACAGCACAAACACAACCAAATGAACCAAATACAAAGATCTTGTTCTAACTTTAAAAAGGACTCCAAGACTGCATCTACCATTGTTTGAACAGACAATGGCAATGACCAAGCACAACAGACATTTATACAATTTGAAAATACAAGTCTGAAGTAGAATCTGACATCTACAATTAAAAAGAAATTATCAATATACACATCTAAACAACACTATGGAGAAACAGCCTCAAAGGAAGCCCTAGTAACCCCAGCAATCTTTTCTGTTAATATTACCTGTAACATTTGAGAAACAGGAACACGAAAGTTAAGGCCTGGTTTTATTATCTGCAGGTATGCTATCTGAAACACAGAATTCTCTTGTCCGGGATATCTATAAAACCTCAAACATAAAAGAAGTCATCTCCCAAAGAATAATTCAGATTAATAAATCCAGAGTCGAGGTTTTAGATTTTTTTATATTGCAGGGCAAGTTTCTCAAACATCCAAAATGAAGGCAAAAACACTTAGTAGCTACATTTGTGATTTTAGAACAGCCAAGAAGCCGCTTTGCTTGCTTTTATACTTTGGGAGCATCTACATTATCATTAGTCTTCTCCCTATACCCAAGACACTCAAATAGCCAGAAATAAATGGGTGCCAAGAAGTAAGGGAAAGGCAAACCAGTCAAAGATGAGAACTGCAATGGAAGCCCTAAGTTTCATGCTAGACAACTATATCAGGAGGTTGGCTAACAAATGAAGTAAAATACGAATCATGGAAGAACACGGCAGGGTAGAACAGAACAGGGATGATGGACTTGTTTTTGCAGTATAAGAAGAATCTCCAAGGACGTATTTAAGCATGCTGAAGTTTTCACTAGTTCTGCAGCTAGTCCGTAACATCTACAAAGTGGTTGCTTTCAAAAAGTTTGTATTTTTGATACACCTACCTCAAATACTGAAAGGTCATTTCTTCTGTAGATTTCATTGGCTGGAGGATGAAACCAGCCACATTTCTCTGAGTGCCTTAACAAAATGTTTTTACTTTTCATGTATTTAAGACAGAATTCACACAGGTAAAGCTTTGGTAATCTGTAGGAAAATCAAGAAGATATTTTATAGAAAAAGTTTGCTACATTCTGTAAACAAAGTTACCACAAATGAAAAGCCCTCCCCATTCAAAAATAAGGTACCATAGATAAATGATGCTAAAGCACAACTAAATACATAAATATAACATTAGAGTGAACAATGAAACATTCACACACTAGTCATCAGAAAAGGAAGATAAGAAAATACCAGATTAAACCAATCAATCAGTCACAGTGGACCTAATTCAATAGGTACTTCCCCCTTCCCACATTCCACCCAAGCTTTTGCTATGGTCTCAAAGTAAGCACAGTGGAGTAATAGTTCAAATTTCACCTTTCTTGTTCCAAGATAAAGGAAGCACAAAACAGAACATGGGATCTCCTTCCCTTTAATTTCCTTTATTTCACCTCTGGCAAAGGCTAGGATATGATTTTGTTTCCCACTGTCTTCCAGATACTTGGGCAAGACAGCAAACTGTATTAGGATTGTATCCTCTCACCTCCACCTAAACTGTCATTTTACTACAGAAGCTCATCCAAAGAGTTTGCATGTACACAAAACATTTCCCACACACCTCCACAACACGGGCAACACAGATGACCACACTTCTCTGGGCAGGATCCAGTTCAGACTACATACAAGCAACCCACATGCCCTGTGTTCTACACAACCATCATAAACTGCTCCTTTTGGCAATTTTTATGGCTACTTACCTTCATTTTTAAATTACTGAAGCAGTGGAAGACTGCTGCAGAAATTAATTAATATGCAAAGCTTTAGAGCAGAGGACAATCTCTGTCTGCTCTGAAGCTACTAGTACATCCTGGGATCATAACCATGGTTTGCACCATACCAGTATCCTAAGAAAGTTCATCAACAACATAAAAAGTAATTTGAACTATTTGTTCAATGATGTAATCCCACTGCATTCATAGCTGAGAACCACAGTGCCTCCTAGAGATGTCATCCCACTCCAGCCTCATACTAATAATCAACCATCATTATGTTTCTATCTGGCATTAATGTATGTGATGGAACAGGTAACTCACTCTTTCAGAATATGATATAAATTGAGGGAATAAAAAGTCAAACTGACATAAAAAATTAACACTATAAAAGCAGTGGTAATAATAGGAAACGGAAATGTTCTCTACACTTTTTTAAGCCCTTAATTTTTATATTATCGATACACGACATATCCCTTGTTCCCACCAGGCAAAAAAAAAGGCAGTTTAGAGTAACACTATGCAACAGCATTTGGGAACAGATCACAGAGCCTGATTGCTTGCTATAGCAGTAGAGCTTGATAAATCTACAGTTCTGAGTATCTTCGAGTGTGCTATATAGACAATGGATTCATAAAACATTTATTTTCAGCACACACAAAACTCGGCACAGATCTGCTGAGCACATGTACTGGTTCACGCTCTCTGCCTGACTCTGAGGTGTGCCCTTGCAAAGATGGACAGAAATGAGATGCTGTTGCCACAACTTGCCCACTCTGACTCTATCAATTTAGCATGACCTCTCCCCTGGTTCTTAGGGAAAAGGAGGTTAACAAATGCTAGATCACAAAGATTAATTTACCTAAAGGTCCAGAAGTTGGATATACCTCATTGCAATAGTTTAAGAAAAAAACCGAAACAAATAAACAAAACCCACCCAGACAAAACCAAACAAGTATACGAAAACAAAACCGACAAACAAAAACCACAAAAATAAATCTCGAACAAAGCCACACCAATACACAGTGCAAGTTGACATTTATACAGGACTAGGAAAAAATTAGTCTTTTTATTGCATCTTTGATTTAGAACTAGCTACCAGAAAGACAAATCCTTGCTCTCACTTAAACTTACAAAAGCATATTTACTTTTCAAGGTTTTAAATTATAAACAGTTACAAAAGAGTAAAAGTAGATTGTAATTTTCACATCAGAAAAAATTCCAACCATGTTTGGCAATCTCGACAACTTGCTACCTTGCATATTCCTGTGGGTAAGGTGAAGAGTACCAGGTCTGGATCTCATATTTTCCAAATTCAATCACTGCAGGGTATCGCCCACTTGTTTCACCGGTGTTTTTACATCCAATTTTCTGTCAAGTGCAATTAAAAAAAAAAAATAAATCATTGGACAAAAAGTAAAAGCAACTTTAGCTTTAAATCACCAATTTCCCCTACTGAAAAGCAAGAGAAATCTGAAGTATTCAAATCAGTTGCTTAAGCTCTTTAAACCCTGACAGAGGACAGAGTTTGCAAACAGCAAATACAAACACCAGAAGCTCAGCCAAAGAAGAGGCATAACAGCCTCAAGTTCTCTTGTCCCACAGCATCTAGTGTAAGAACTCCTCTATAGTTCTGATTCAAACTCAAAGCTGTCCTTTTGTCAAAACAATGAGAGAAAAGATTATCAGCACAACCCTTCTAGAGTAAGTGGAATTTAGCTCAAACATTCAAGAATACACTAGCACACTAATCTCAGCTATCATACTGCATTTAAGCTCATCAGAAAACGACTTCTAGACTCTAAAGGGCTGGCAAAATATAAAAATAAGAAAGGTGAGGAAAATCAAGCCATTTCGATGTCACAAATTTTAGAAATCTTACCACCTATCATTTTCGGGGACTGTATATGAAAGATAAAGAAAGCAAGAGGTGGGAAGTATTTCCATGAATAAACAGAAGTACGAGCTAATAATGAAACTGAATCTTCAAATTCAATTTGAGTTTGTTGGTTAACACACTCTGAATGAGGACTGTAAGAAATTCACTGTGTTGACCCAGACAGCAGGTAATGTCAGTTCTTGTACACTAAACCTGAAAAAAGATTAAGTGACTTCCATTACTGAAAAAAGAATGACACATAGCCATTTATGATACCATGTTAAGAAAGCAGCAATTGAAACATTACAACCACCTACCTTCTGACCCAGGTTCTCAAGACACCGGTTGTTCATTTCACTGACACAGAAAAGTCAAAGTCTGGTTTGCTAGTCTGATTCAGCTCAAATATTTTCACTGCTAGAAAAAGTCTGTAGTGTTTGAACTGAATGGGTGGTAAGTAATCAGGTAAAATGAATTGATGAACTCACTAAACCTTGTTTTCTATCAAGCAGTATTTTCTGGGACAGACCTAGCTTTTCATAGCATCTGCTTTATCTGCAGAGGAAAATCATCAGGCACATTCTTACCAACCAACATCCTCTCAGTCCTGATCAGGATGTCACCTACTTTTAAACTCTACGTTTAATCCCGTAGTCCTGTGTCCAAAATGCTCAAGTGTATCTTTCAAAATATATCCTAAGTGACACTATCTTATCATCTAACCCATTCCAGCATGATGCCTTGTCTCCTATCTAGGAGAATGTAATTGTATATACAGTGTCTTCCAAATACAATTCACAGGAAGCATAATGCATTAGATAAAAAGGAATATATTAGAAATGAAGATGAATAGACTACGACAATAAACCGAGTTTTTATTTACAGGAACAACTACATTTTATGCAACATGGTTCTTACCTCCAGGGAAAGTTCTCGGGCCTGCTTAAATACTTCCAAATCCTCCTGTGTAACAGTGTCCTTGCTTCCCAACAGAAATACATCCGTATTTTCTTGTTTGATGCTTAGTTTGATTTCAGTATCTGTTATTTAAAACCAGCAAAAAGTTTATTCACAGACATGAAGGTTACATGTACCTTAACAAAGTGATACTACTAAATAGGATTGCAGCAACTATGGCTATTATGACTCCCGATTTTAAGTAAATTTGGGGTTACTAAGTAATAGAAGTGAAACCTTACACCCCCTTCTTGTTTTGTAGTTTGCTGCTGCATGAATTATTTTTTGGTACTTGTTTGTCTGTCTGTATAAGCCCTTCTAGTCCAGTTCTCCTAAATTAGTTTTGAACCTCATGAAATAGAGTATATTCTACTGCTAGAACTATGCGACCTGATAAATTCCACTATACTCTAGAAGATAAAAGTAAATACAAGAGAAAAAACGTTGCCCTTAAAATTCAGAGATTAATGCTAAGCTAAGTCTACATTCAAACATTATAAATTAAATGTATTTTTTTCTTAAACAAAAGTAATTCTAAAAAAGGTACACAGCAGTACAGATCAAGTGTTGTGGAGACTGTAGTATGATGGAACTGTTCATGAAAAAGCAATGGAGCAGAGGGAAATGAATTGAAATGCCCACCGTTATAAGCACTGACAGCACACAATCACGATGACAGCACTACTGCCACAGAAGTGGCAGGGGAAGAACAAGGAAGTAGCATGACAAGTGGCTACTCATGCGGTACTACACAGCCATAAGCAACATCATGAAGGCACTTGGGGCTCCTAGTGTCACTACAGATGCAAAAAATAATAAAAAAGGTGGTGTGGTATTAGTCAGAAAAAAAAAAAAACAACCAAAAATGTTTTGGAGATTTAGTCAGCATTAGATAAAAGGTCAAAGTTTTGTTGCTTTTGTATGAAAGTGAAGTAAGAACAAGAGAAATAGCTAAGACCTATGTGATAAGAATTTTGGTTTTGGACGGGACGCAGGTTTGGTTGGCACTTTGACCTTTGCTTACCATCATCCTGATCAGGTTTAATCCTTCCGTCTGTCAAGCTCCCCTTCCCTGGTGAGGGGGTCCCCATCTGAGGGGTCACTTTATACTTTAATCTGCCTAGAGGCCTGTGCTTTCTAAAGAAAGCTGTTCGCTTGAGGTGAGCAATTGCTTTAAAAGCATGTCCTCTAGACACACCCCATCCAGAGGCACAGGCATGAGAAATACATCTACTCCTAAGCTCTTGCTTTGCATAGAAATGGGTATTAGATGTTGATGTGGAAAACAAGTCTGGTTTGCAACACGAATGCTTGCAGGGTTCATAGCTTGGGAGACCCTTTATTCGAGACTGTCCCTGAGTAGTATAGATATGAGAAAGTCCATCAAAGAGTCCCTTTAGCTGACTGCTACTAGGAAGGCTACTAAAGGAGGGTATGCTTGACTGACTGGAAGAACTTTGGGGAGAGTTAGAAGAAGTCGAAGTGCTGGGTTTTTGAGAACTGGGGCTCTGACCAGAGATGGGGATTGGGGGTAGAAGTGAAGAAGGTGGAGGTTTTAGCTTTTGTGTGGTACCTGTAGCCAACACAAGAGAAGTGCATGACTGTTTCTGAGAGACCTTTTTCCTTGGACGATAGTGCTTTGAAAAGTCTATTATTTCACCTCGTGATCTGCGACCATCAGGTGATGGTGTAAAGAACTTAGTAAGGCCATCAATGAGCCCTTTGGTTTTCTTGTTAACTTTAAGTGTAGAGGCAGATATGTAGGTGGAGGTGGTGGTGATTTTGGTGGTGGCACCAGGCCGAGTGGGGTCTGTAACAGGCAATCTGCTGCTTGAATCCTTCACAGATGCAGCATGACCAGATGAAGGTGTGGTACAGACTTTAGTCTTTTGACCCCTACCAGGTGACCCCCTTCCTGTGAATGCATTCACGGATCCTTCATCACTGGTTACAGACCTACGCAAAAATTTGAAAAATAAAAATCAGCATTCAAAATCTTTACTGCCAAATAGTACAACAGTTTATACAAGTTACCTAGGCCACTGTACATCAAAATCTTTAAAGAAATTTAAAGACATATATACTTTGGAAATACATTTCACACTATGACATAACAGCCAGCTATTTTTTTCCCGTTTCCTTTTTGTTCCCCCCTCCCCCCTTATCTTTAAAAGATAGTCCACAGTAGATATAAATGGAAGCAGCTGACACAGCAAGATCTCCCAACCATACAGCCACCACACATACTTTTAGGCATAGCTGAAGTGTGCTTCTTTGGAGAAAAACATTAATACATGGTGTTTGTACAACAACTGCTCCATCACCGTAGAGTTTATTGTACACACAGAGGAGACGAATGTTTTCCATGTTAATACAATACCAAAACAGTTAACTTCAGACTACATTTGGTTCAACTGTAGAGAAAATCTATTAGTCCTTTAAAGCAGTACAGTCCATTTTCAAGAAACAGCTATTTTTTCCACACTCTTGTTGGATGATGTAAAATGCAGCAGTAAAAATTGCCACCAAAGACCTAAAAGCCAAATGAGGTAGTTTATTAAGAGCATTATAACAAAATGAAAGAAATACACTCTGTTTTCTTTAGAAATTCTAAAAATAGCAAGAAAGAGAAATAGAAACAGAAAAGAAAGGGCAAAACTATAACCAACGTGCATTTGCAGAAAAGCCGTGAACTGATCAGGCCTAACATGGAAGGTGTTAAGAAAAAAAAGAGTGGTGAGTGTTAATTTAAATGCTAGGAAGAAAAAGGGCATACTGAAAGCCAACATTTGTGACAACAGAATTACAGGTTTAACTAGTTATTAATGACTGAAGAGAGGAAGTACACTGAAGAATAGTGTATTCTAGCATATAGAAACAGAACTTTGTAAAATACCTGCAGTAAAAACCAGCTATCAGGACACACAATCAAATTACAAAGCTACACAGTTGCATCACATGCTTTCTCTCATTCCCTTTTCCATCCTGCTCTTTGAAGTTAGCTTATTTACTTCACAGCGGAAAGTTTTCTTCCACAGATTTTTGCCTTCTGAATTGAGATACTGAAGTAATTAATTGCAACAGGTTACTTCTAATTAGAGATTCAACAGCCTAGGGCTACCATCTGGTTTACTGAACTCCAAAGGCCCACCAGTTTGAGAATTAGCCCCTTTACTACCCACACATCCTTAAATTTGGTTAGCTCCTAAGAGGCAACAAAACCAAAACACTTCTAAGTCTTTTGAATCCTTTGGCATCATAAGCTTATGTCTATCACAAGATCTATTCTCAACACCAGATGCAGTAATCACCAGCAGTGCCAGAGGCCAGCACACACCTGGTTTAAGTTAATCTTACACAGTAATTTGCCTGTGAAGGACTTCCTACAGATGGTCAACAGGCAAAAAATTATTCCAGTACTACTGGACAGATTTTCTTTGTACTATGAAAGGACCAAGTGGCATTGGCTAACCTTCCTGTGTTTCCTGTGACCACATACTTTATGTCTGCCACTGTTGTCTTCCATACTCCACACTTTTAAATAGGATTTCACAAGGAAGAGTCTCTTCTCTTATCCTATCTCCTAACCACTATTTTTCCAAAACAAGATTAGTTTGTTTCATATATATGAGACACTGAAGTAACAGATATGTGCTTGCAGTATGGTAAATATTATCTTTTATAAAGAGCTTCCCCAAGTACTCCTCTAACACACTCATGCAGCTCACATGCTACAAAGAAAACCTTTATGAAAATACTAATAATCATCATCCAATACTAAAAGAACTGCATCTTTTAGTATGATGCTCACTTCAAAAGTTGCAGCTCAGACTCTCAATAGCAAAACATAACAGTAAAACCCTCACAATATTTCCAACCTTTCTATTACATGTATGAAGAAGGAAAAGAAGAATTATTGTTGAGGGAAATAGCTGCTAAATCCATTGTGGGAACCCAAATCACAGACACGTGTGTAGAGAAGATGGCAGTACTGTATCGGAACCAGTCTTGGTTCCAGTCAGGACAGGGTTAATTTTTGCAGTAGCCAGCATGGCCAGGACCCCGAGGTTACTCTATACCACCTCACATCATTGCTGCTGGTGGGGAAAGAGGACCCTCTTCCTGGGAGGAGGAATTCTTTCCACTTGGGCAAGCATGGCAGAGGGAGCAGCTGGGTAACACCCCTTCCAAATAATCATATGTGAATTGTTTTGCCTATCTTGTATACTTTGTTATTGATATACTACTACCTGTTACTGTTTGCTGTTATCTCATTGCTGTTTCCAGTAAATTGTTTTTATCTCAATCTATGATCTTGACTTTTTGTGCCTCCAATTCTCCTCTCCAGCCTCCTGCAGCGGGAGGGGGGAGTGAGTGAGCAGCATATGGTTTGAAGACTCTCAGGAGCAGCACTAAACTGGGGACTACCACTCCAGAACCACAACAGCACCCTAACCTCCAGTTGAAGGTTTATGTGTTTTGAAAGGGTAAAACCAGAGGTACAACTATAAATATAGGGAATATTTTTATTGTGCACACACAATGATACATAGAAATTTCAATGACTTCCAAATTCCTAAGTTTCTTATTCCAAAGGAGAATGGAGAAATACAATGTTTCGCTCACTCTTCCTTTAACAGCATGGTCTCATGAGCCAGTACAACTATATCTTTACTTTCACGTAGTACCACACTTCATTCTTGTCCTGAACTACTTTCCTAGAGCATCATACATTGAACTTTAGGACAAGGACCAAAAAGGGAAGATGAAAGTTCCTGGCAGACAGAAAAGGCAAAGAGAATACAGCAAGACGCACAGCACCAAGTACATCAACTTGACTAGCACTAGTGTACTGTAAGTACTTGTCCTATTTCCACATGTTGGCTCCATTGGCTTCAAAAATCCTTGTTTTGCAAAATGCAAAGTTTTACAGCAACTCCCAAGCAACTCTGAATAATACAAGACAAGCAAAATTTTAGACTATAGAGAAAAATTTCACAATGTACAGAATGAGTAGTTGATAAGAGTCAGAAAGCTTTGCAGCTGCTGAGTGGACATAGCCAAACAGTTAAATAATAGCTAAATAGAGGGAAGAAAGGTGTAGGTGGATAAGAACATGTTATGGAGCGCGACATGCTACTGTAGCTGACACAGAATCTGATCCCATTTAACATTCAGTGTAATGTCAACTCAGTATGTGAATGCTACTTAAACAATCCTCTAACCAAGACTTACAATGTCCAACTACAGTGTTTCCTGGGAAGACAGACGCCAAAAAAAATTACAGCACACTCATGTCTTAGATAAACACAGTCTTGAGAAGCAAGAGGAACTGCAACCTCTTTTCCCAGTAACCAGTGGCAGCTTAACAGCAGAATTCAAACAATGATCTTTTCCGGAGTACTGCTGAAACCAGAACTTCGCTATTATTTGCATAGTTTGCTTTTTGGAATAGGTTTTGTGAGCTGAGATTAACTAATAACGTGGTTTTATATGGTTTTTGAGCAGGTCTGAGTAGAACAGTATATAAGTTGTATATAAGTAGCTTGACATTAACCACTTCATATTCTGTACGTATTCCAATCATTTCAAGCTACACTTAAAAGACAACTGTGGCATAGGTTATTATACAGAAGTTTATTTGCATCTGCTATAGGTATAATTTTTGATAAAAATTTATGGGATCTGAAAAATTAAGTTACAGGAGTTTTTTACCACTTTCTGACTTGACACGAAAAGCACCTACTATAATTTAGAATTTATTGGACAGTGGACTGAAAGGCACATACTAAATCACTCGTCATCTATTTTCCTCGACGTGAAATAGAGCTAGAAACCACATCAAAACCTGTATCAAACTCTTATCTGACTACATTCCCAGAAATATTTAAAGAAATAGAATTAAAGAGAAACCTACAACATTCGTTGCTTTAGTTTATTTTTCGGTCGTCCAATAGGTTTTGCATATCTTCGCCTTATTTGCGCAGCTTTCTCATGAAGCAGCTTTCTCCCTTTCTTCTTTGGTCTGCAGACCTGGCAAATCCACATCCCTATAAAAAGGAAAAAGGGTTTAGTTGTATGCAGTTTATATAATCTGTACTGAAGGTGTGTACCAAGATACCTGCCAAATATATACAAGGTCAGCAAATTATCTCTTGAACAAGACATAGGAAAGGGCAAATGGACAAAAAAAGGTGATCCACCTCTACCCATACTCTGAAATTTTTAAAAGCACAGTGCTCGTGGAAAGGGAAAAACAACAGGCAACAAGGATCACAGAAAAGATTATGAGCAAATAGGTTCCTAGAAGAATATCTGTTCTATCTTGTCTCTCCTCATACTACCTAGATCTTCAGACACAATTAAGGCAGGGTGAAAAAATTTACATGTATGTTACAAAGCCACTAGGGTGAAGCATGCTAAAGAATATATGAGCTAACATCTAGGTATATTTGATTTAATATACAGCTTCAATTTAGCATCCTTTTAACATTAGATGACCACATCTAAACACTTATTTATTGTAGATAAGGCTGGGGAGTGGGAGGGGAGGAATTGAAAAAAAGTCTTTAGTGTAGTTTTAAGATTAAATAGGGAAAGCCATAAAGATGTAAGAGCAAAAGTGAGAGGTGTTGTGTATCAGAAATCTAGAGATTAGAGAACCTGAAGACATAAGCATTTTGTTTTGCTTGGCTGTTTTTTCCATTAGTCTTACAAAAGGCATGAAGCAGAGTCTCTTCTACCTGCTTCCAGGACTTCTTTGTCTGTGTATATACTCCAAGCTTTTCAACAACCTTTCTAAAACTTCACCTTCAACAAACTGGCCAACAACTCCTTATGCAGTGAATTCATCTCATCAACTATATGCAGACCTTTACTATTTTCCTGAGGAAAAAAACCTCACATAATGACAAAATAAAGTTGCCTTTGGTATGAATGAAATCACACTGTTTATAACTGAAAAAAACCCCTAACAAATTAGCACGCTCAAGAGGTTTAGGTCACATAATACAAGACTGTGAAAGAAAGTATTTTCATGGAAAGGATTTTTAAGATCACCTTTTGGCATTCGGGATAGTGGTGGGTCACAGCACTCCATGTGGAACCCTCTGTCACAGGAGTCGCAAAAAAGCATGTTATCCTGAAAGGAGGCGGGGATGAGGGGGTGGAGAAATAGAAGAAGAAAAAAAGACTTAATACAGCATTGCTCGAAGTGTTACATCCATTATTTGCACTTACACACATGGTAACCACAAAGCTACTATAAACAAAGAAAAGTCAGGTAACACTCAACAAGTCTGACTTACTGCATTTTTGCCTTGGATCCTACACGCACTGCATGTCTTGCATTCAATACACTGCCACCTCAAGGCCTTCACATTTGTTGTTAACTCGGGACAGAATTTCAAACATGATGGATGCCCTACAAAACGCCAAAAAGTTACTGAGAACTTGAGATTTAACGTTGGTTAGATTGAGTTTTAAGTTCAACAGGATGCAGCCAGCACCACCCTTCAAGCATTAGGTGCCTTCAGAATTTTGCAACACATTATCTAACTCATCTACTCCATACAAAGATACAGAATAATTGCTATGAAACACATTCATGAAGACCGGTAAAAACCTGACTTCTACTGTAATTGACACCGGTGAATGGACTACATAAGCACCTAAAACTGAATTTGTGTTTTTGCTAAATGATGTCCATAGTATATTAAACTATCATGGGTTCTGAAAAAAGCATATTTATAAACTTGACCACACTCCTCTTTCTTAGCAGTGCAAAATAAACAGAGGAAATCTTTAGATAAAACTGTATTAGTTATCCTTCTAATTATACCACGTATCTCCCAGAGAAACTGAATAGTCAAACTGTATTTGTTTTTCATTCAAACTTATTAATTAATTATAAACAAAGAGCGATTTCAGAGCAATAAGAAAGGAAAAAATGCATCTGGCAATTGGTGTAAGAAAATCTTATTCAAATGGAAGGTTTAAAATTGAGGGGGTGGGTATGGAAGGGGGCCTGGGAGTGGTTGAACTACCATCTCCCAATAAACACAAAAATTCCTTGGCAGGACCATCCTCTTTTCACAGCAGCCTTGAAGGCCTACGTGACTTTTCCAATTAACAGAAGATATCAGACAACTGAACACATACAACACCTTAGGCAATACTGACAGTGATTTTTTCATGTCTTCAACAACCTCAACAGAGTGTACCCTCAATCCAGAAAAGATAAAAGCACTGCTAAACAGGAAGGGATAAGCCTTCCCAGAGAAACACTTTTTGACAGTATTATATTCAGAGATTGTCAAGAACATCAACACAGAAGTTGTCAGAGGGATAAGAATCCCTGATGCCACACTGCACTTATAGATGGCTGCAGTGATGTGCTACACATGAAAAGTGCCTTTGTCTCATTGTCAGAGTTGGGATCAGTGCTTTCTTCTAGGTAATGGTCTAGTCACAGCCATTCAGACTTTCCTCATCGACTGTTTCTCAGTCTGAGACTGAGCTAAAACACCACAAACAAAAATACAGTCTAATCCATGAGCATTTGTTATTTTTGTCTTCTAATGGACTGAGGCATGAATGGCAAAGACAACTCATGGAATGCAAAAGACACTTTAAAAAAATGAAAGTTTCAGATTTTATTTCCTTTTATTCTATGTATCCAAGGCTTAAATCACTTTATTGTTAAACCTTAGAAGACAACCTGAATTGTGCATATTCTCAAAATAGAATGCAGGGATATAATGTATTAGTAAAGAGCAATCAATAATAAAATCCAAGAGTAGCTTCAAAAAGATATTGAAAAAGCATTGCCATTTGTTTCTCAGCATACAGTTTGAGATATATCAACTTTTTTGTGGTTAAAACTGACTAAGCACTTTCTTGAAAGAGACAAATATATTACCACTGCGTAGTTGAGTTCAATGAGATACTGTTCCCTTCAATAAAACTCCCTAGAGAGGCTGATATTAGTAATCAATATCACAGAAAGACTTCATTTATCAACGATGACTTAACAACTATATTAACACATTAAAGTGTAGTCATAAACCAATCACCTCCATGTAAGTATATTTCATTCCAATTATCTACCCTGCACAGAAGTGATTTATTTCAAGGAGCAAGTAAGTTGCAGTTAAAATTGTTGGTTTTAATTTTGTTTCAAGTAAATAACTGAGAAGTATAAACATAAGAAACATCAATTTTCACTAGTTGGTACCACTAGTTGCACAGATTAAGTGTAACTGTGCTACTTTATATCTCTTATCTACCAGTGGAACATTTCTCATTCAAGCAATTACACAGCTTAATACACTTGCTAATATCCTTAAGTGCTAGATTTTATTATCGGACAAAAATTCAAGAAAAAAGTTCCATTGGGATTAAACATGAAGATTCTGCCTGCAATTCCAAACCCTTGAGTCCCAAGTAACTAGAAGCTGGAAGGGTGCAAATGGGAACCATCACTATGTATTTGCCATGTTCTTCCACTGTCATTTCTAGGTATGCACTAGCAGAGACAGCCCAGAAATTTTTAGATTGGAAAATACCATGTGGTATTGTTCTCTAACAGCTGATAATACTTACACTATTTATTTTAGACACAAATTGACATAGTGCAAATATAACAATAACATGTAAAAAAAGGGTAATGCCTACCAGACATTAAGTGGTAACCAACAAGTTTCAATTTTAAGAGGAACTCTGTTTAACTGCAGGCATAGTAGTTAAACAGATTTCATAGTTTAACAGATTTCTGTAGTCAGTTAAAGTTACTGTGCCCTTCATTGATTTTACAGCGAGCTTCTTTAAATTTAAGAGTTGAATGAAAGCATGTTCTGGGCTTCCAAATTTGCAACATTTCAGCTCTAACTAATCTAAAATGAATAAAAAACATGCTATTTTCTCCATATCCAGAGGTTGATAAATCCGCCTAAAGGTTTTCAACACTAGTTTCAAGTGTTTAAACTGGTAATTTCTCCTAATTCCACCACATGACCTTCTTTTAAACCTCAGTAGCATCAACATTTTAATGTCTCAAACAAGTTTACCAGATTACTAGAAAATCAGACCTTTGAAAGCTGGAAAATTTCACCAGGAATACATATAGGCTTACTTTAAAATTAATTCATCCCTGTTAGAAAAGGTTAAGATTTGTGATACACTGATGTGGCAGAAATAGGCATGATCAGGAAGTTAAAAGTGAACATCTCATTCCTTTGTGACTGAAAGCAACTCCTTTAACCTGCCCACTTTTGTGCCTTCCTCACAAAGTTGAGCTTCGTTTATTCATTAAAGGATTTGATGAAACAACTAATTTTTTGAAAGAACAAGCATTAGATCAGTGACTACAATTAAACACAGTGCTAAATTAGTTATGCTAATATCTCCAGTTATTTTTAACTTTAATACAAATGCTGGGAACTAATGTGTAAGATAACTCACCAAAAAAAAAACCCAGAAAATATTATTATTGTTTAGGATGACTTCAGCTGTAAGCAGAGATGGTCAGTGCACCTATCTTGGGGATGCACTAGTTCTTCCTACCTGCAGGTTTCTTAGCAGTTCATTTTATCAACTAACCCAAGATCCTTACACAGACAGCAATAATTAAGAAAATTCTTATATTCCCCTATTACTAAAGCATACCCTAAATCTCATTTAGAAAGCCATCTCTGCACAGTTCTTTCAAAGTATTTTCTGTCCCTAATCTTCTTGACCTCAGTCCAATGTCTCTGTTGCTCTGCTCTCCAGCCTCCTCTATCCATCTTTGATCAATAACCCTCTTGCACCCTCAGGATAACTACTATTTGAAAGGATAGTACCCATAAGTATTCTACTTTCAGCTGTTTTCCTCCCTTTTGCAAAATACTTATTATAATTCTACAGTCACTCAACTTTTTGCCCTCCTCCTTCTACAACTTTAAATCCTTATAAAAATCTGTCAACAGCAGCTCTTTAATTGCTACTGTACATCTTGTTTGGAAAAACAGAAGCAGGGTTCTATTCCAGTTCTCAAGTGTATTGATTTTTCAAAATCAAAAGATAGGAAAAAAGCAGAAAGGGAAAAAAACCTCAACATAAAACCCAACAAAACCAAGAGGAACTATGTCTGCTTTTGTGATGGGATTTGTTTTCTCACATCTGGCATCCCTCATCTTATTTCTTCAGAAAATCCTCTGTGTAAAGTGACACAGCAGTGCACTTCACTTCTACTACCCAAATACCAAAGTACAAAAACGTGTGGTTATCCAGGTAGTTTCTGCTTTCAGAATGCAGAAGCATTACCTGAAAAGACAAAAGCAACTTGACACAAAAACAAAAAGGGAGAACAGACATGCCAGTAGTGGGCACTGCAATTTAATCTCTGATCAACTGAACAATTTGCTTGCTGTGCACAACATGCAATTTCTTTTCTATTTGTTAGACAGCAAGACCAGCTTTGAGACACACTGCAATGTGCAAAATTACAAATCCAATTACAATAAAATTCCACTTGAGTGAAGTTTTGTTATTTATAAATTGCAGTGAAATTGGGTTTTATTTTAGTTAGGCATCAGTAGCTAAAGTTTAACCATCCAGCAAACTGATTGGCAGTCTCAATGTTTCATTCTTTATATCTAATACATCTGAGAAACTAATTAAAGATAATTTAGCCTTAATGAGGCAGAGAGAATGTATCGGTGTTAATTCAAATAGAAGCTGATCCATGAAAGTCAAGACTTCCAGTTCTAAAGTGTCTTAAGACCCACCAGGGGATTTTACATAATAGAAGAGTAGGTGATACCTAAGCTTACCTGATTAATGTGAACTCTATGTACCAGAGTCTAACCAAGCATAAATCCTATTAATTTTCCAAATATCAGAAAACAGATTTTAAAATACAGGAAACCTATAAACCACTAAAGGAAGACAATTGAAAATCTATGGGGTTTGCTATTGCATACTAGAGTTAAAAGTAATTTTCTTATTTCAGAGTGTAATAATTGGCTAAAATATACTAAAAAACCCCACTGGTTAAAATACAAAGTAACTATCAGGGTGATAGATTGAGAAACAATCAGAAACATATCCTGCTTAACTGCAAACATGTTTTTATCCATACTCTTTTGTTTTTACTCAAGTATCGCTGTAGTCTGTCCTGGGTACAGTCACACCTACCTGCAGCACACCTACAAAATGATGATACACATGGACTCCAGATTCACAGAATCACAGAATCCCCTGAGTTGGAAGGGACCCACAGGGATCATTGAGTCCAACTCCTGGCCCTGCACAGGACAGCCCCAAGAGTCACACCAAGAGCATTGTCCAAATGCTTCTTGAACTGTCAGGTTGATGCTGTGACCACTTCCCAGGGGAGCCTGTTCCAGTGCCCAACCACCCTCTGGGTGAAGAACATTTTTCTAATATCCAACCTAAACCTCTGCTGACACAACTTCAGGCCATTCCCTTGGGTTCTGTCACTGGTCACCACAGAGAAGAGAAGCACCTGCATCAAGAACAGCCACAGAGAGTCTGCAAGAGCTGCTGCAATACACAGGAGCAAAGTACATGGAATCAGTAAGCAAAATGTCATCATCTTAAGCCTGACAAGTAACAGGTGCCCAACTGCTGTAGTATGATACCTGAAATATTATTCAAATTCCTTCTTGAGCAACAGAATAATTTCATTAAAAAATGAACTGGATACACAAGATACACAGCAGCAAAGACTGCTACACAGTCTTTATTACTTCGATTATTCCTCAGTTTCCAAAATGTTACCAATCTCTGCAAGCAAAATTCTTGATCATCATTTGATGTCACAATGCAAAATGGAGTTTTCAGAGCCAAAATAGATCCCCAAACAAACACTGAATTCTTGTATTTTACAAGTGTGGTTTCCCACTCTCAATTTACTCAGCAGATCTATACTTTGACATAAAGATGAATTCATACCTCTCACTTGTAATTATCTGACTTACGCAGATGACAAAATTCTAGTTAAAAAAAACCAAACAAACCCAAACTCTTCCACCCTCCTGTATCAGTGCTCAATCTATGTTCAAAGAGAGGATAAGGTTCACAAGTTTAAAATACTTTTAAAAAGACATACTAAAACAAAAATTTCTAGTATTTCTAAATTCAGCCAACTTACCACTGCTGCCACAGTCTGCACAAGACAAAAGCTCTTCTGGTTTTTTTTCACGATTTGATTCTTTCGTTCCCAAACAAAAGCTACATATCGGGATGGGATCAGCTCGTGGCTAAATTCAAAAATAAACAGACAGTGTTAGCTAACAAAAAAACCCCAAATCAAAACCCACCAGCCTCCATGGCTTTTACCTTATATTTTGGTGTACCACATATTAATTGCCAAGGCAAACGTACACTTTACTAAGTTTGTAGCAACAAAGTTTTTATCTTAACATATTTCAGAAACTCTAGGTTGGCCCATAATAAGCAACCCTGTGTATTAATCCATATAAACATCTCCAATACAAGACTAGTGTTAACAAACAACAAGCAAAAATTAGAACTCGGGATGCTATTCTTGCACACACAATTGCAACTCCAGAACACAATCACTTTTCTTCACATGTAACAGTGCTCAAAGATCAAGCTGTAAACCGGTCTTTATTACAGCTGAATATAGTTCCTTTACACAAGAAAACAAACTCGAAAATGAAAGACATACTTCATTCCTTGGAAATCCAATACAACTCATACCTCTCCCTGAACCTACTATTTAGGTTAAAACCACTGTATTCAACAGATGAAGGGTTATCCATTCAGTCTGATGAATCCCATCAACTTTGATACACAACTGTAAAAAAAAAACCATGCAAATCTTTCAAAGTCCAGAAGCAATACACGGAACATTTCAGAGAATGACTTCAGAACTGGTACAAATTTACTTCCCTTCTTCCTTATCAATTACATGACAAACTATCAGATTAAACACTTATATAGTTTCTGTACTACATGTTAGAGCTTTAATGAAAATACTTACCTGCAACATCCAAAATACTAATGTATTAATGACTACATTGAAGTATTTGTAAAGAGGTCTGTAGTAAATAAAATTCTATGCAACTATTTCTCCCAAATGGGATACTCAAATAACACAGTACCTTCTCAGACTGGATTCTAGCAAAAAGTATCACAATAAATCAAATTAAAATAGTTTCTTTTGCAAATTCATAGTTTCCAGATTCAGGTAAGCAATGCTGTTAGTTTAATATATCAAAGTAATTATTTATTTGGTTTACCTCCATTTTACATTTCTTCTTTAGGCTACAATACTTTGAAAGCTGGCAGGCTGTCTTCACTTGACCTACAAATCTGTATTCCATTACAGACCTGGGAAGTGGGGAATGCTTGTTTTTAGGGGTATTCTTGTGAAGGAATCAGTTCCACTGTGATATGCCCTTATATCTCGAAACAACATAACGCAGAAATATTGAAACTACTTTTACATTATTAAGCTTTATGATGATTTTAAGTCAAGCATCACAAAGAACACTGACACCAGGAAGGTAAATTTTCCCTAGCCATCTATGAGGAACACACATATCCTTACCCCAGCCTAAAATCACTTCCATATAAACATATACTGAGGCACCGTACTTTTACTGAAAATTTAGTCCTCAGGAGATCTGCTCACTGTTCAACTCTTCACAATCCAATTACTGAAATATTGACACACTTGCATACCCCAAAGAGTATACATAAAAGATAAACAGAGCAAAGACTTCTTGTAAGTATGGAGATGCGTGTTCTTTTCCATAAACTACAAAAGGAAACTACTATTACCTTTTTATAACTAATAGAAACAAACATCATCTGCAGTCCTTTGTCTTACCAAGACCTTCATTACGGATTACACAGTTAGCTGAAATATTAAATTGCTACCTGGACAAAAACAATTGTTTAAGCTGCAAAACAGACAGCCTTCTAAAATGGTCATGCTTCAAAAAAAAGGCATTATTGGTGTTCTTTGTCAGTTTTAGCAGATGGCATTGAATGAGATCAGTAATTCTATAGGTGGGAAGGGTTATACCAATTATTTGCAGAATTTTTCACTTGTTAAAAACAACATATATGCAAATAAAATAATTTTGTTACTATTCTAGACAGTAAGATTCAACAGATCTTTCCCATCATTACACTTTTATCAGATATGTCATTGGAGCAAAATGGTATTAACAGAAAAACCAAAATACATAAACTATGCCAATAATCAGTGGCAGAAAAAGGGTCCAGAGCTTGCAGCATTATGTGGACATTTCTTAACTGCTACTTAAATTTTAATACAGATCATTTTAAAAGAAAGATTATTCTTTTAGTGGAATCCAGTAAAAATCTCCTCTTGGCAACCATACTGTTCTCTTTCCCTTTGATATAACAGTGCTTTAGCCATTTCAAAAAGGCTCGCTCTGATAAATAATTTACAAAACTTCACATATCATTCAAATCCAGGTCCACAATCTCATCTATCTTTCCAAGACATGGCCATCAGCCAACATTCATTTATTTCCCTATTTCAAACACGCCCTCCCCACCCCCTCCTTTTTTTTTATTACAGAAGGTAAAATAAAGGACAAAGGTTGTTGGCAGTTCAGGGCTACAAAGACTGATGTTCCCATACCAAACCTAATCACAAAGAGCTCGCAAATCCTATCACTTCATACACAAGTTTCCAAGAAACTTACAGGCTCCAATATATACTTTGAAGCCATTTACATTAATAACTGTATTACAAGGTCTGATCTCTCAGCTACTGAAAGTTAAGAATACACACACGCTCTTGTCAGCACAGTAAACAAGACATCGCTTCCATTTGGTTTAGCTTGCACAGTCATAGAAAAACTGAATTCATACTGGTAGTATTAGTTCTGACTCACAACTGTCTCAACTGTCATAAACTAAGGGGGTTTGGGGTTAATTTTTTGGGGGCTAGTCGATTTTTTTGGGCTTTTTTTTTTTTTTACTGTAGCAGAATGTAGTCCAAACAGCCATGCACCTCCTACCTTAATTGAAGAGAACTCTAAGAGAAATCAATCTCTTTTTCTAATCACTAGTTTATCTTCTAAAATACAACCATCACATATCATTATCTTATGAAAAACAATGATTAGTCTTCAGGAAGTTTAATTCAATTTCATCTCTTATGGGAAGTAGTGCAGTCAGTTATTCAACACTGCAGTATTTAGTACCAGATGAACCAGTAATATTTTTGTTATTCAATCTCAGTTTTAAAGGAAAGTAACTTTTTCATCTACCATACAAAACCTCCATTAATATTTGTGCTACAAAAACTTGAGGAGTATGGTGTCTGCGTTGACACTCAAGAGAGGTCTGAGTAATGCACTATTGCTTCAACAGAACTAATAAGCTGAGAAGAATTTTTCATCCCTTTAATTCTGTGAACAAGGTAAATGACAACTTGGAAAACAGTTTCATTTGCTAGGCTATTAGAAATTGAACATTGAAATCTGAAAGACTGCCTTGTTCTAATACCTGTATTTCCAATTGCAGTAAGAGCAAATTTACAGAAAATTCATACCTTATGCCAACACACAGTTGCATTCAGAAACTGAAGCTTCACAAAGAGCAGTCAGGCAATTGGATTTAAAAATATATAAATATATACACACTATAGAGCAATAATAGACCATCAACTCAGTACCTGTAAACAGGTTGGGTTTTGATTTTACTTTCCAAGTAGAAATTGAACAGTACTTAGGCATCATACATCCAACTGCCACAGTCAATCAATCCCTTAAAACATCATACATACAACACTGCAATCCATCAATCCTCTAAACAGTGTTAAAACCACACACTGTATGACAGTACGGTACCTCAAAGTCTAATTTAATAACATTTATCATTTCAAAATTATTCTAAACAGTAACTGACTACGATTCTTCTAAAACTTGAGAAGTTTTTACTAAAAATTACATGAATGTGTGTACACTAAATATTGTTTATAGCTTTATTACTCCAGTGACTAAAGAACACAAGAATAAAAACCAAGTATAATAATAGTTTGTGCTACAGATAAAGACTAAAAAAATTTTTTTAATGGTTTAGTGCCTTCAATAAGTGTTTTGTAATTGATCCAGCTTAAAAAAAAAAACAAAACAAACAAACTACCAAAAAATCCCAAAGAGTTTCAACTATTTGGCATAGTTTACATGTTGTGAAACATTAAGACCCACTATCCTTACTGCTCTCACAGTCTTTATATATTCTGCATTCTGACTGGTCCACAAAAAAAAATACAGAATCACAGAATGGTTTGGGTTGGAAAGGACAAAAATCTAATTCCAACTCCTCTGCCATGGGCAAGGACACCTTTAACATCATCACTAATTTAGAAATAACACAGGGTTAGCATTAGTTAAACTAGTGCAGTGTCCATGTTTAAGCAAAACCTTAGAAGTAATTTACGTAACCAGTAAATTATCTTGTTTATTTTAATGACTCACAGCTATCCATTCTGAGAAACTAACACGCTTTGCCACTGCATAAAAATCAATCCTTGGTAAAAATTCAGCTGGACTTCTGTTACCTTATACCACAACTTGTCTCAGAACTAAGGCCCAAAATAACTATTTTTTCCCCACAAGTTTCTGTGCTTGTGGACCTAATATGCTTATTTCACTATATTTATAATTACCGTTAAATTCTTAAAGCATTTATCATGTTCTAACATCCCACCCCCAAAGAAATCGCATTAGATCCTGAAAAGTTTTATTTTATTTTTGAGTATGCAAAGTTACCCACAACTACAGATCCCACTCAAAGCAAGAAGATTATGATTTGCATTGCTATAGCACTCTGAGGTTTTAAACAGATTGTCTGAAAACTGTTAGGCATGAGCTATGTACACACAATTATGGTTTTAAGTGCTAGTCTCATTAAGTGTTATACACACATTAACAGAAATTAAAAGTTTCGCACACTCCCAAGAAATTTGACTAGTAAACCAAAAACCTCAACTGATCACATTTGCAACTGCCTCTCAATGACTTTTCAGACCTACCTCAACATCATTTGCCAGCCTGCTGGAAAACACATCCTTATGTGTGATACACAAACATTAGATCTCTATTATCCTATGAACAGAAACAGCATGTAAGTAATCACAGAGTTAACAGGATAGAGGAGCAAATTTTCATGAAAACTGAAGCTGTCATGACCTTCAGTACAGATCCACTGTTCTGGTCCCTGCCTATTTACAGCCTTAGGAAGGACAGAAGCACCAACCTTCCTTTCTCAGAATTACCTACATTTTCACAAAGTACAGTCCTTGACTATCTGCACTCTTTTTTTTTTTTATCATGGTTTTAAAAAAAAAGTCTTTGAACAAGAAATACCACCAGTAGCATCTCTAAACAGCGTATTTTAAAACATTCATATTGAAAAGCAAAGGCCTAATCAGCAACAGCGTACTGATTTCTGTCTCAGCTACTGAAGCAGCTCTAACATAGCTCTTGGTCACAGGCAACACAAGGTACTGTGAGTACTTTCACCTGCAATACCTTACTTGCATCCATTCTGTGTGTATAAAAAACAGCTTACTTTCCATATCTGAGGAAAAAAATCATAATGTTTCAGGAAATAGTTACTGTAAGTTAAGCTAAACACTGAGTTTTTAAAACACCTTGGTAACTATCCAGTAGCTCCCATGTTAGTCCTATAGGCCCATGAAGCATGGTAAAAGGTACACACTCAAATGATGGCAAAAACATCCTGGCAGGCACAAGTGTGAAAACATTAGACCTGCTATTAACCTTAATGTAGCAGCTATACATTCAAAGAACACAAAGCAAAAGTCAAGAGAAGGACAGCTCCAAAAAGAGAGGACTGACCAGGGTGTGAACTTTATTACAGCTTTCAGTCAATAAACTGCATAAATGGTGTGTGCTGAGGAAGAGCCACAGTCTGAAACCTCTCCTCTTCCCCCCAAAGATTATCATCACTGCTAGAATGCAGGTTCATGTGCTCCTTTTTGTATAAAACTCATTTTCTTACTACACAGTGGTAGTGTTCTCTGCTCCCATCTTCCTCCTGGACTTTGGAAGTGTATGTCTCTGTAGGCATTACGATACACAATGTAACCATCAGAGCTACCTAGAATTATGCAAATAGAGCAAGTTTAAAACCCTTCATGTCCTCCTGGATCCACACACCCCAAAGCCATCTAACTGCAACAGTAACGCTAGATTTCAAAGGACATTCTAACAAGCCCATGGCCTCCACTTTGTGTGCACACCGGAGCACAGGATGACTGTTGTTGAAGTAGATCGTGAGGGCACACATAAAAAGACCATCTCTAATATAACATTCTTGAAATATCATCTCACAAACTGGGAATTTCACTTCCATCCTGCACTCATGATGAGGCGGCAAGCTCCTTAAGGTGAATCCAAAGTGACATCTTTATAGAGTTAATAGCAGGAAGGGGAGCACCCTCCCACCTCAGCCCATAAGAAATCTATGGTTCCTTAAACAGAATTAGGAATTCCATTCACCTAAACACACCAGTTTCCTTGCAACCCTAAGCTGAAATGGTGTGTGCAGAGCATATAGGAAGTTATTAATAGTTTTTTCATTGTTCTTCAGCTACTAATTCCATGTAATAGCCTTAAAACTTTTTTTTAAACAAAAGCTAATAAGTGTAAACCAAAATACCTTTCCTTTAGCTTCCCACCCAGAAAAATATGGCCAGGCCTACAATGCGATCTTTCACATTTATAAATTTCTGTCCTAGAGTGTTTTATCCAGCTCTTAGAAAACAGATCATCTACCTCCCTGGACATGATGCATCCCACTTGAACACAGCCCCTCACATCTTTGTGTGCCTTAGTATGAACCTTAGCAGTCAACAAGTAACACTACTGCTGGTTGAACTGAGTATCAAAAAACTAACCTGCATCTTCATAAACAAGCACTGCAGTGAGGGAGACATGCATCAAATCAGCTACACTGACAGGTTTCTAAACACAGTTTCTTTCTTTTTTGTTACTGAAAGGAACATTGCTGCTCCCTCTTCCAAACTGGGAAACAGTACAACCTCAAATAGGGAAATTTGCAACAATTACTGCTTAGAAAACAGAATGCAACTTCAGGCTTCAAAAGTCTCTTTTCCTTGAAATATGGAAAAGAAAATAAATGTCAAGCTGTATTTCAACGACTTCTCGTTTCATAAAATAATACAACATATTAGAAACAAAATTGAAACTAACTTCAATTTATTACAATTGCTTCAGTTGTATTGAAGAAACCCACTAAGAATAGTGCTCTACAGTGAATATTGATCAACATGCAGGGAAGAAACCCTGATACACAAAACCCAAAAAAACCATCAAAAAACAAACAAACCCCAAACCAACTCCCCCACAGACATATACCCTTTCTAGAGTGATTTTTATTCGATTGGCCCAGACCCCTTAATTAGCTACACATAAGTCAACCTGCATTCATGTTTTGTTTGCCATTCATATCCACTGAAAATTTTAAAAATCCACTTTCTGCTAAAAAACCACCACCCAAAGCAAGCATAGGATATATCTAGAGAAGGGTGCAAAGCAGCAGCTAGATACACAGCAAAGTCCCAGCCCTCTGGAGGCTCAGCTTTCACTTTTAACAGAATGAATCTAAAGCTTCTACACTTACAGAAAGGAGGCTTTCCAACTATAGTTCAAATTCAATAGACACATAGGACTACTGCAGTCAGTCTAAAAACAACCCTTGGGTACGTGTAGGCCCTGCTACTGTTTCTGTCAACAAACTCTGATACTTATTTAAATTGTATCCCTCCCGTGATCTTATGTTAATGTCTACGTGTCATGGTTTAACCCCAGCTGGCAACTAATCTGTACACAGCTGTTTGCTCAGTACCCCCACATGGGGGCAGGGGAGAGAATCAGAAGAGTAAAAGTGGAAAACTCATGGGTTGAGATAAAGACAGTTTAACAGCCAAAGTAAAGCCACATACACAAGCAAAGCATACCAAGGAATTTCTGCACCACTTCCCATGGGCAGGCAGGTGTTCAGTCATCACCAGGAGAGCAGGGCCCCACCACTTCTACCAGTCACTAGGGAAGACAAAGCCCATCACCCCGTGTCGGTACCCCACTGCCGCCTTCTTACTCCCACTTTATATATGGAGCATGACACATCCCTTTGGACAGTTGGGATCAGCTGTCCTGCCTAGGTACCCCCCAAGATTCTTGTGCACCTCCAGCCTCCTCACTGGCGGGGAGATGTGAGAAGCAGAAGATGCCCTGACTCTGTGTAAGCCCTGCTCAGCAATAACCAAAACTATCCCTTGCATTACCAACACTGTTTCCAGCACAAACCCAAAACATATTCCTATACTAGCTACTATAAAGAAAATAAAACCCTGCTCTAGTCAATAACAGCACACTGTGGTAGCACTATAGAAGAAAGAAGGCTTTTCCCTCCTGAATGAGAAGGAATTTGCTCTTTAATTTGTAGGTTTCCTGCTTTGGTCCTGCACCTGGGTCTAAACAATTAAAAAGTGTATTCACCTTTCCACTGTAGCAAAAGTGTTTTTAAACAGTAAGAAGTTCTGTAGCTAAGGCTATTTATATAACTGGCCTACAAAGAAGGCTATCCTCAAGTTCCCTCTTACGCATTCTCCAATCTGACATTAGGGCCCAGCTACAGAACCTGCCACTATGAGGTACTTACAGCTTACCAGGTTATCAATAGCTCAAGCTGTTGATAACTTCATCCTATATACACTGCAGTTTTCTATTTGCATCTTCCTGTAATTCTGATGACCATCCCCTATATTGTGTAAACATAACCTTGGGCCAAGCAGTCTTCAGACTTCCTGACACTCCATCTTGAATGGTTTTGAAGTGAACAGACCAAGGGGAAAGAAGTTATTTTAGCACTTTTCAGCTATGTTATTAATACCTGTGGCAATATAGTTCCTTCAGGAATATATACCTATAAGTTGTCTCTATCAAACAGATGAAACTGAACAGACCATGCAACATCAGTACTGCATGTAGACAACTCCACATTCACCTGCAATTGGGTTTGTCCCCTTCTTTCACCTTCTGCAAGGTACCCTCGGGAAATTAATTCAAAACGTGTTTCTAAGTTAGATTTTATATAGAGGTAACTCAGTTCAATTTTCTTGACACATAAAATGTAGAAAACTTTTGTCTTCAGACTCATCTGAAGTGGTATTTAAATAACACTCAAAATTTAAGGGGCTCCAAATTTTTTTAATTCCAAACTTCATTCTGTCTGCTTCCATACTTGCATACTAAGATAGCAGCAACTGATTCAAAATATAAACATCTTAATATCCAGTTTCAGGCTAAAAGATTTTTTTGTTTGTTTGTGTGTTTGTTAAATTACACTCTTCAATCTGGCACGCAAAACAACCTCAAGTGTACCAACTACAGGCTTTTCTTCATTCCCCCTCCAAGCAGTCCATTGACTGCCACAGAACAAAGTGAAAACACTACTGAAGATCCAACCAAGCAGATTATACCTAAATTGTGTTACTCCCTACATACATATCACTAGTCAAAGAATGCCACATCTTCCAAGTGACACCTTTCTATTTTATGTAGCTCAAATTTTTCTTTTCCAAAATAATGTTTTTACTCTTTCCAACTCGCTCAAAACTCAATCCTTTAAATCCACCTAGATGTCTTAAGAGCATCACACATTAGTTACTTTCCATGTATTCTCTGTAACAAAAATTATGTACTTTAAGTCTCACCTTCAAGTACACTTTCAGGGATTCATTAATGGGTAAAGTTCATTATGTATCTAACTTTCTACAATCCTGCTCATCACTTGCTCATTTCCACACTGTCTTCTTTATCTGTCTCCTCGTTTGCTTAGGAGACTTCCAAACATGATATCCACTGGTTTTTGTCACATGTACAAACAGTTGTTCAAATGGGAATGCATTTTCCAACTCCAAATTTTATGTTTTACTGCAATGCAACTAGCATGAAGCAGGTGACACATGTAACCACAAGGTAAGCAGTGGTGCAATTCACAGACCACAATCCCGTGGGCATAACAACTTTTACATTCTTTGGGGAAAGGTATTGTTTTTAAGCAGATTAAATAAACTCCAGTATGAAAAGCACATGCTTCATTGCCATGATATTATGTTTACTCAGATGTTTGTATATATGCATATTTTTATTCATAACTTATTACCAAAGTCATCCTACATAAATGTGTATAATGTTTGCAGTGTGGCACAGGATAATTATTAGTTGTTTTGATGCTAATTGCTCAGGGAAAATGTTTAATTGCATATTAAATTGATCATATGCATATTTTATCTAGTTTACTCTTTGGGGCAAGTTTACTGTCAGCATGATCTAGATTTGAATAGCAGTATACTAAATACAGAAACAGGGCTTTTTGAGACTGGGCTAATGTTTGAAATGCAATTCTAAATAAAACAAGCAGAGCCCTGTTCTACTCCAAGATGAACTAGGTGAATTTCTGCACTAAGTCAAGATACATTGTGCCTAGCTGCCTCATACCGGGTAAGACATTAGAGAAGGGAAAAATATTAGAACCAAAGCAAAACTGAAGGAAAAAAATACTAGGACCAAAACAAAATTATTACAGCTGCAAATTACAGAATTTGATATGGGATTACAAGAGAATTATTTCTTTAGATTTCTTCCACTAATATGATTAGGAAATAGAAGCTTTAAATAGAGAGTGCTTATGTTTTGTTCTTGTTGTTTGTTTTTTGTTCAAAAAGTATTTCATTTTAACTCATGCATATAACTCATGCATATCCTTTCTTCCAATTATTTCAAGAGCAAGTCTACTATTAATTATATCACTGTAAGTAACACAGCAACTTCTCTTACCAAGGCCCAAGTAATAGAAAACTGACATAGCTAAGCTCATATTCCTATGGACAAGTGGCAGCAGCTTGGCCATTAACCTTTTGTTGCTTAGTCACTGGTACCTATCTAGTAAAAAACAACAGCACTAAGATACTACACTACCAGGTGAGCTACAGAGTAATACAAGTAATGAAAATCTACTTATCTATCTATTTACTTATTTAAAAAATAAGTATTTCCTGATCTCCTTTCTGAATTCTGAGAGAATGCTGGACAAATAGCTGATTAAATGCTAACAGCTTCATTTTTTTTTTCCCCTGACAAGAACTGAACTTTATTCTTGAAAGAAGTTTATTCAGCAGCCAAGACACTGAAATCACTTGCAAGCATTTACCTTTACAAGCCATTGCTCAAGACACAAAGCCATTGAAAATCTGCCAGATCTGCAAAGGACATACAGCATATTTTACACAAGACCTGGGAGGATAGCATTTTTTTGCTTAATCATGTACTGAAATCCATGGCAGAGGATAACAAAGGTGAATATATCCTATATCCCAAGGAGTCACCTAAGAGGCTGGCACTTCCAACAAATGAAACAGATTGCGCTATTACTTCCTGCTTCTTTATATGTATAGGTCATGTTTGATATTGGCATACTACGAAGAAATTACAGCCCCCCAAATCAAAAAGCAATTTCATAATTAAAAAGCCAGATCCCTGTATTTCATTTTACAAATAGAGTAAAATAATCTCCCTTAGAATATAATAAAGCACTGCTAACTAGCCATGTGATGTAAACCAGAGCTTTGAAAGCTCAGAACAAAACTAGTAAACATTTCACGGAAGACCAGTTTTTCTGAGAAAGGCTTTTAAGTTGGCCTATTATATAAAATTAAATGTAAGTCTCTTGAAGGAAAAAGGCTAAAAATTCCCCTTAAGTACTAGATTTAAGCTGGGGGAGTGGCAGGGGGAAGGGGTAATTAAAAAAATTATTGCAGCCACTTGTATTGTGTGGCTTTTAGAAACAAATCCAGTGAGGCTCTCAAGCATTGGTTTCAATCTATATTTCCAAGTATTAAAGTCTGTGAAGCCCATGAGGCCATTCTCTGTCCTACCAATAATATTAAATTGCATACCACTCAAGGAATATGTATGAATTCTAGCATCCACATTTGTGCAAAAGGACCAAAAAAAAAAAAGGACAGGAAAAGGGTCATAACAAAGTTCATCAAGTCAGCAGCTTCTTGACTGTAACTTTGTGAGGGATTTTTAAACAGTTATGCTCTGCTTCAAGAAAGGCAACTGTATTTCTGATAGCCTACAGAATGTGATAAGCAATTTCACTCCAACAAAAAAGCATAACCAAAGGAAAGAATAAATTAAGACATTCTCACTTAGCAACATCTAACAGCTCTTAGACCATACCCAAGTTTGAAACTGAAGTCTTCTAGAATCAACCTCCTTTCAACTCTGACAGAAAACAGCTCCTGTTCACTTCCATCCAGTCAAAGAACTAAGCAATGAAATAACCTGTACCTACAGCATCATCCACAGTTAAGGGCCCTGGCCATTAAAACAAAACTCTTACTAGTAATACTCAAACTTCTTGCACTGCATGTTTCCTTGTGCAGTGAAAATGCAAAACCACTTTTAGATCTAATACCAAATCAGTGCAGAGCATGGCTGGGACAAGACACAATGATAAACTCATTAAAATATAGCACAGGAATTCACTTCATGACAAAATTTTCTGTGCAAAGATTTGTCCCTTGCCTCTTCCTTCACACAGAGGAGAAAATGCAATATCTCAATGGAAATGGGAAGCAGCATGACAAGAGGTTCCCTGTATAACTCACTGAAAAGTCTTTGGGACTGGATTAGCCTGTAAGACCAGGAGAAAAGTAAAGAACTAGGTCAATTTTTCACTTTGTACATGCACTGTTCAGCTGTTCTAGCACCAACAGATGAATAAAACAAAAATCTGATTTTTGCAATAAAGCCTGCAATTCTGGTCCCTACAGACTACATATTTCAGGCTCTCATGTAGGCTAGTATGAGAAAAGTGCCCCCCTTAACCAGGCTGAACTACCAAGTAGATAGGGGATCTTGAGATACAATCAAGAAGATTGGCTATACCACTATTTCTTAACAGTCTAAATAAAACTATCATTTACAGCTCACCTGTTGGTGCCTTAACTCTCCAGTATCTAAAATGCTTACAATTAAGCACTTAGACTTACACCATAAGAAACAATGCCATCCACTCAGTGAAAACAAAATTATATATGGTGTTTTTTAACACCAAAGCTAATTTAAATGAGTAATTACATTTACAATGGGCACGGTATCTCCTTCAAATTTGCAAGGATTTGTGAAAAAGCACTTCAGTGATGCAAATCAAAAGTGTTGACCACTACTTGTCTAAAACATGATTACTTCAATAACAGGCTATTAAGAACTCTATATAACCCAACCCACAGAAGAGGCCTTTTCTCCCACTCTCTACTTTGATGCTTACAATAAAATCTAGAAGTCTTCATTACTAGTAAGAACTCCTAATAACTAAGTGAACATCTGAAAGGTTCAACATCTAAACTTTTGAATTTTCAGATTAGAACCTAACTCTGCTGGATAGCTTTATTTTTTGGTGGGAGGGAGGAGCAAAGAAAAAGCCGTGCAGCATAAATCATCGTTAAAGTTCTCTCTAGACTTCAAATTCCACTTGAAATCTTGACTCCACTGCTATGAGAGCTGTGCCAGTCATGTCCATACAGCTCAGATGTAACATATAATTCCCCCACTTTTTAATTTCTGGCAAGTTTTATTTTGAATATGCCATTTAAAGGGTGCTCAGCTTTAAGCAAACTGTAAATTTTACAGTTTGGGAAAAAAGGAATACCTGCAGCCCAAGCTCGTTTCCTTTAAAGAAAATATGAGGTTCACATTAAGTGACCAATAAAAACGACATACATTTCATGTTCCAAATGTAAACAGGTAAAGTACAGAATAATTAATACAAAGCTGTCTGAAGTTACTCAATTTGACCAGAGTGCCTTCTACCACTGCCAAATAAATAAAAAATATGATCTAGTTATTCCACACACACCAAAATAGTTTCATGATAGGTTAATTAATCATGAACATAACTTTTCAGACATTACATAATTTCACAGACTTGCTTGTAGCTCCTGCCAAAGAAAACAACAGTTTGAATGAGAAATAAATCTACACTTGAAGAGAGATGACAGTGACAAAACACGACGATAGTAGGAGAAAGAGGGGGGAAAGGAAGGGGAAAGTATTATTGCACAAACCCCCCTATATAACTTTATTACTCAAATCACAGCAAAGCTTAAAAGCCAAAATACATGAATCAAGCAACTGAAACTAACTTTTCACTCTAATCTCTCTTACTTTTTTAAAATTGCAGACTACTTCTGGAAATTATGTTTGATAGAACTTGAGAAACAAACCGAAATCACACAACTTATTCTGTGGCACTTATCTGGGATCAGGAATCTCCTTGTAACAGCCGTGGGTTTATTTCTTGTTTGGGACACATCTAGTGGCACTCAGATCAAGCAGAGATCACTTCTATATTTCAAAACAGTCTCAGATTTACATTTTCAACATGACAATAAATTAATATTTGATTAATTCAAACTATATATTAAAGAAAGTCAGACAAAGAAAGCTGAAAATCAATTTTTCTTGGTAATGTACTTTTAATCCCCCTTGTAGGCCCCCCTGATAATGAATTCAAACTCCAAATGGCCAAGGCACTCTAACTGATACAATAAGACTGTGAAGGCAGACAGAAGTGTTGATTTAGGAAGTCAAGGATTTCTACTGTCAGAAAAAAAGGCTCTGAAAAGGTGCCTCCAAATCCTGTGGCAGTGACAGCCCACACAATCTGCAGATTTATATTCCTTTTAACTGTATCATTGCAATTCAATGATTTAGTATTCATATGAGAACAATTATAAGTTTGACAGTTATTCACAGAAGTAAAATTTATTGTTCAAAGAGAGCTGGAAAAGACTGATGAAAACTAATAGCTTTGTTACATATTATGCCCCCTGCCACAATAAAAATAAGGTGAAGAACTTAAGCCAATAGGAAAGAAAACAGCACTTGAAGGCAACAGCTGCTATTAATACTGTGGTTCTGTGAGTGTTTCCTAACACTATCTCTCTCCCAGAAGCTCACAAGAAAGAAGTAGCACTGTAACATCCCCAAAACATCAACTTTAATTGAGATCTTTCATGCAGTGACACTGTTCTCCTTCACAATAACTACAGATAATACCCACAGGTACAGAATTAAGTAAAATACAATTTACTTTTTTTTTGCATCGTCATCATCTTCAGGAGGAAGGACATTACAAGAGTATTTTTCTACACTTTAAGACTTCTATTTCCTGGGAGAAAATGGTGTTTCCCTGCCCATAATCATAGTTAATCATGCAGTACAGTCACTACTCCAGCTCTGCTTTCTAGGAAAAATCACCAAGACATCTGCCTTACTCATCTGAACTTGAAGAATCATAGAATGGTTTGGGTTGCAAGTGACCATCATCTAATTCCTACTCCCCTGCCATCGGCGTGGTGGTGTGTGTGTTTCACCAGACCACACGGCTCAAAGCCCCACCCAACCTGGTCTTCAAAACTCAGGGGAATGGGACATTCCCAACTTCTCTGAGCAACCTGTTCCAATACTTCACCACCCTCATATTAAGGAATTTCTTCCTAGTATCTAATCTAAACCTCACTCCAACCATTCAATTGAACCTGCTCTTAACCATTTTACTTTAAAGTCATTATCCCTTGTCCTATCACTACACGTTCTTGTAAAAAGTCCTTCTCCAGCCTTCCTATGGGCCCCTTTAGATACTGGAAGGTGCTATACATTCTCCCTGGACCCGTCTCTTCTGCACGTAGAACATCCTGTCTTCATAGGAGAGATGCTCCAGCCTGCTGAGCATCTTCATGGTCTGCTGACTAGCATCCTCTAGAGGATCTGCACAGCTTGGAGGGAAAGGTGGAGTGAAAGCATAATGGAATACTGAAGTCATCAGCTTAGGGAAAAGGTATTCCCCATAAAAAACTATACAGACTCCTGAAAACCAGTATCTCTTAAGATGAATGACTTTTCCCCTGAATACCTCTGGTGAGTCTTCTCTGGACACACCATAAAAGGAGATAAATTCTGAGTAAAATAATAAACTGGTGTCAAGTCAGACAACAGGGAAACACAGCAAATCAATATCAGAGTCCTGAACACTGCCAAGGATGGAGGTTCAGCAATCTCTGGGCAGACTCTTGATTTTCTCAAGAATAAATCCTTCTATCAACCATCACAAGCACATTCTCTAAAAGCTTAAAATCCCTGAAATCAAACAGAAATAAAAGTCACAACCTACCAGCAAACAAATCACAATGCTACCACCTGACAGAGTTGCATAAGATGTCGGAGCCATATTGCAACTTTTGTTTATACAGCGGCATAAATTTATTACTGCACTAGTTAATCCCACATTCCCCCACTTGAAATTTATTTCCACTACAATTCTGAACAATGTACTGGGGCATTTTTACAGCTTTCGTAAGTCACATTTAATTGAAAGCTTGTACATTAAGCTACAACAGCTGCTAGAATAATAATTCAATTAAGACCTTCAATTTTTATTTTTGATCTGTAATTTGACTCCTTTCACACTGTCTCTGGATAGCTGATTAAAGTGTCACCATCTAGAAAAAACCCCAAAACTTAAGGACTGTTCTTTGTTCTTCTCACAATAATTAAATATTACTGAAGAGAACCCAGCACTTAGGAGCTCTGATCCTATCCCTTGGAACTGAGGCTGAACATGAAGCTGGGCTTCAGTTCTGCACAGAATCAATGTGTCATGGTCAGCAGAGATACATATCCCCCAAATGATATATGAGGAAACAAAGAAGAGAAGCCTACAGCACAGTTTTCAGCAAAAGGTGTCAGCTCTGAGAAAGTAACATACCAAATTAATTTTAATTTGTTCTCAGCAGCTGTTACACCAAGAACTTTTCAGCTTAAAGACTAAGTTTCTGGGACACCTGCAATATAAAACAATTTAAAAGTGTTTTTCAGTCTTCATTCCATGCTCTAATTTAGTGTTAATGAACAGAGTTAATGAACATGCACTCATCTATACTTGATCTGCTCAGAGATTAAAGCAAGCATAACTTGTCTGAAAGAGCTTCACTATTTGCCCTAGACAACAGTTTAATATTTTAAAGTAAACCTAAAGCAATTCTATTCTAAAGACAACACCCCCACCAACTAATACACTATTCACAGTTTTAGACTATATCACTTTTGTTTACCTCAAAAAAATTTAACAACTTTTTAAACTGAACCTTCCACTTATTAAGCTGTATCAGGAAGAATTAAGGGAGATGCCTTCGTATTATTTCAGTATGGAAAGTGATCATCTGGCAACCAAACCCTTTAACTTACTTGTAAGAACTGATGCCTATCAAGTACGTGTGAAAACTGTATAGACTGTGTAGTCCAAAGAAAAATCGATTAAAATATTTGATTGTGCGATTGACAGCCGCAGGGACACCAGAAATACCAAATTTCAGTTTTGACCACAGCAGGGGAACAGGGAATTTTTCCATGCCTAGGATCCCAGGCCCAAAAACCACCCAGCATTAGTCTCCTACAGCAATAAATCTCTGCATACATAGTTTATGTGGACAAAAGTACTCAAGCTTATGCTACTCGAGCAGGTGAAGTAACTAGTGCTAGAAAGAGCATTTCTGCATACCAATAAACGTGTACAATAGTCTTAAGCCCATTAAACATGTTGTTGAAAACACATTTGTCCTTGAAATTTCTTTTCTAAAGCCACATGTAGCTCTAATGTACACCTCCCCATTGCATGAAAGGACCTTCTCAAAAATTCAGATTATAAAAAAGGTCTATACATTTACATTACAATATATGTGTAATTTATGTTGAAAGTTGAAGTGCTCCTCTTATTTCATTCTAAATACCCATCTCCCTTCTAGGAAAGAAAACCATAAGAAAGAGTTTAAAGAACTGAAGTCTCACACATAGCTTTTTCCCTTCTGAACAGTTTTTAAGCCTACATCTTTCCCAGTAGTTCTACAGTTGTAGCTCTGCAAAAGCAAGAGCACGGCAGAGCTGCAAACTCTTACCACTGCCATCTAAGGACCAGTAATCTAACCACAAATCAGAAGTTACAATACTTAATGATGTTAAAAATAAAACAGCTGAATAATTTCTGTGACTGTGCAGGCTTAACTTATAGCAAATTGATCTAATGGTCCTCCAAATTCCCCAGCTACATACAACAAATTGTGTTGGAGCAACAAAATACACAACTTGGGCAAGACAACAGGTTTATAGCCAGAGTAGCAGGGAGGCAGGTGAAAGGGGAAATGTGTATTTCACCCAGGTGCATACACTTGAATTCTGCATGTAAGGCAAAGGAGGCAACTGATGTAACCAGGTTCTGTTGCAATATCATCACAGTTTTGGTACTGAGGACAACTAGCACTTAAACTGATTTGCCACTTCTAGTTTCGCAATTAAGTACATAATCATTTGATCACAAGAAGCGTATAAAGCAAGACTGAAGGGTAAACACAAGATCATTCATGCTTTATTAGTAAATTCAAGGGTAAGGGTAATGGTGGGGGGGGAGTTCCCCTGTCTACATTAACCTTCCTGAAAGACTATTAGATCTCACAGTTAACACAAAAGAGCAGTAGAGAAATACATTAAGAGGAAACAATACTGAAATCACTTTCGCCTCCTTAAGTTTAGTGTCATTTATTTCTGTATGAAGCTACTAAAACATATTGCAAAAATTAAGAAGGATTAAGTTTAGCACAAATAAAACTCTCCCAAAACAAGTAATCAATAAAATGTTAAGAGGTATCTCCAGGATGAGTCTTGAAGTAAAGTTTAAAGTGAAGATACTCTTAAAATAAAACACAATCGCCTCATAAAAACAAAAAAAAAGAAAAAGCTGAAATTACGGTATGAGGCATGTTTAATGCTTAAGCTTCTAAGGAACATCCCCATTCAGAAAAGGTCTTACCTACAGTTATTAAAACCTGGAAGAGGCAAACATACTTTAAGAACTAAATGGGGGTTATTACTAGTAAGCTATCACTGCCTTTGGTTTCTTTATTACTTTTTTTACCTAAAAGCTATACTGGACAGAAGGTAATGCAAAACTATTACTAAAAGTACATTTTAGTACAAAAGTCTATGATTATTTGGGGAATATATTTTTGTAATCAGATAAATTATCTTTTTATGACACAAACAGATGATGTCAAATATGAAAATACAGGACCAAATTAATACCACCCTAATCCAGGATACAAGCACTGCAGTAAAAACTATGACTTTTTTTAT
The DNA here is from genome assembly GCA_013398175.1 of Climacteris rufus. Taxonomy (NCBI): domain Eukaryota; kingdom Metazoa; phylum Chordata; class Aves; order Passeriformes; family Climacteridae; genus Climacteris; species Climacteris rufus. The sequence continues at coordinate 4,656,329 of VZRZ01002431.1, read as the reverse complement.
GATTAAGATGCTTCAAGAAGCCAAATAACTGCACAGTATATTAGACAATATCACTTTCAATGAGTTCTTTTCTCAACCTATTTCTCCTCCCAATTTCACCTCTGTCAAAACCAAGTTACTCTTCTTTGAAAATGAAAAAATTTAACAGTTTAAAGCATGGTAATTATAACCCTATTAAGAAATGTAGCAGATAGTTGAGCAATTTCTTCGGTTTGGTCATTCCTACTGGTAGCTATGTTCAGTAGGGTAAAAGGAACAATTATATGCATACACAGAACACAATCATCTTATGCAACTAAACTAGGTGAGTGTTCCATGTCTGTAACTGCTACATTCTGGCAAGCAATGAAGCTTATGCACTAAATTCCTGGCATGGTCCAGCTGATGAAATTCAAATCCCCTTCTCCAGCTGCCAGTACAAACAGATATGACCAGCATCTCTCTCACTAGTCTACTGGACTACAGTGTTGCATTATGAAGTTTGTGGTCTCCCCTCTTCCTGCCTTCCTTACCTTTCAAACTACAAGAAGGACCTTGTAGACTTTGGTTTCCCCTCTGTTTTGCCATACCAACATCTGGAGTGACTCCAGTTTTTCCCCCATTTTGTTGGATTTATCAGACAATAGTAACTGCTTTCTGACAATATATGCAGGAGTACATATTACAAAGTCATCTGCTTTGCAAATAAGCCATTGAAATAAAATGTAGACCAGATCAAACCACTTTCAACTGCTCATACCCAAAACATCATCTCTAACTTTCAGCTTGTGCACTGAGCACTGTGATAGCTTCTCTACCACTGTATAGTAATAGCTATCAGATCTCCTGCCCTACGGACCAACTGAATTTTGAATAAACCAAATACAAGCTGGGACAAAGGTTTCTTCACCAGTTATGTAAATTTATCTCTAACTAATATGACCTGCCCCAAAGTAAGTAATGATGCTGAACAAGACTGCAACATTGTTGTAGGTTAGAGTTTGGACTTGTTATATCTGGAAGCAATCCCTTTTTCCCAAATCAACAACAAAGTCTACAGAGAAGGAGGATGAATTTTAGCATTTCTTGAAGTCTGACCTGCAGACTGCTCTGCCAACATGATCTCTTAAAGTAAGATATAGTGGGTGCATATATCTGAAGAAGGCTCTGTGGACCACACTGAACAAAGAAATTAAGATCTCCACAGAGCATCTTTCCATTATATCTTCCTTGAAGTGTGTGCAACTGTATCTCTGCCAAGTAGAAAATAAGTATGCTGGGCAAGGAAAAAAGTGTGCTCCTTAACCCTACTCCCTAGCACCACAACCCTAAACACTGGTGAGATGTAGTAGTAACAAGGACTCAAGAGCACAGTGTAGCAAGCACAACTTTCTGAGATATGGTCACCCCTCATTACCTAAATCATGTTGGATCCCAGGTTGAGTAAGCACCAGAACACTAAAAGTTGGGAACACAGTGGTGCTGCCATTCTCCACTACTGATGCCAAAACAATGGCTAAGCAATACACAGTGGCATTTAGTCCTCCCCTCAAATTACATTTATAATAATGACTGGGAAAGAGGACCCTCCCATCCTATATTCAATATGCCTTTCCCTTTCCTTAAGGGAATTGTGTAAGACAGATCAAAGAAAAAGATTTGAGTGCGAAAGTCAAAGCAGACTCAAATCCCAGAAAACATTAACACTAGCAGTGCCATCTCATTCATCCATGTTAGCCTGATAACATCTGGGAATCAGGAGACCAGGTGTTAGGAGATTCAGCTCAAAGCTAATATTCCATCCCACAATATCACAAGAATCTTCATTTCAGAAGGGAAGAGAAAAAGGGAAGAAATAAGTTAGGTTTCCAAAGAAAAAGTAACATGATACAGATCACTCTGTATGTAAGAGGAGGATGAGATGGGACTTAAACATGAACTGACTGTGGCTCCAAAACATAAGTATGTTATTTCAGAGCAGCTCAGTGCCAAACATAACCACCAATTAGACACCAAAACACCGCAAGAGTAATGCCCCAAGCCTTCACCACCAGTGAAAATACCAGCATTACTTCCAGTGCCCAGACTAAAGAGCAATAGAGAACAGGTATTTGGGGAATTAGTGTAGATGTACATAATTTTACAGCTCTTTACAACTGTTGTGCAGAAAGATCTGGTTCATATTTATTAGCTGCATTTAATTTAGTGTAGATCTAAACAATAAAAGATTTTTTTACAAGTATCATTAGCCTATTATTAGTTACACAAGAAAACGAGTATTGGATTCCCCCCATGCCACCTCCTCCCAGCAAAACTCTACTTGATACTCATTCATCTCCAGGATTATCATATAACTACCAGTTTAAAGCTGGATCAATGTTTTTTCACTTCACTGAACAATCTAATCAATAGCAACAAGGACATTCTGCTGTCAAAAGCAAGCTGCTGCTCATGCTGCTAGTCCCCCCTGGGCTTGGTATTACAGAACTATGTTAGATAGATCCTACCACGTGGCACTCAATGTGACACTGATCACTCTGTAGGCACAGAGCGAGGTATTGATACCAAGTATACAGCTAAATCAACACAGCTAATGGCTGGCACCTTCAGAAAATAAAGCTGTAGTCATGACAAACACTTTGTAAAATTATTTGCACCTCCTACTGAGGAAACTAACCTAGTCTGATTTCTGGTTTAATTACCTATGTATGGATTGATTTTTCAGGAAGGCAAATCAAATGGAGAAGCTTGCAACAAAATAATTCAAATGCATTTTCCTAATCATTACTACATACGTAAATTTTAAAAAAATTCATCCCAACCACTGGAAAGCATACCACTCTTATTAAAAGTCTGCAACTTCTGGAGAGCCTGCAAATCAAAAATATAACTGTACACTTTTCAGGCAAAAAAAATGTTTTGTACTTATATTACACAAGATCTAAGAGGATGGGGGGAAGTTGTATATACAGGAGATTCCAGCTTAATCTCTTACAAATACATGCCAAACACTGCAACCAAAGCAAAACCCACTCATGGGGCTGTTTATTTTGTATTCAGTCTGTCTGCAGCAACAGCAACAACAAGAAAACCCTCACCAAAATAAAAGAGCTTAAATTTGACTCCACAATCATCTTATTAAATAAAATGAAGCAATTCCTAGCTGTATTGCATCTTTCATTAAGGTACACAAATGTGGGGTTGGAAACCAGTTTTGTGTAATGGGAACAGGATGGGAGAGGTCAGCAAGGCCAAAAACATCCCACCAAAGAAATGAAAGCATTGTTCCTTATTACATCTGGCTATCTTAGCAGGCTAATTGCACAGAACATGCAGATCCTGTGTTCAAACAAGATGGTGAAATCTGCTTCTGTTGCTATAAAAGCAGAAAAACAACACAGACTTCTCTCTTTTTTCTAGCTATGAAATATTCCTTCAACCCACAAGACTTTCAAAGTACTTAGTTTCACACTAAGAAACATTAGCTTAACCTAGAATCATGGACATTTATGAATAGTTCATTCCCCAGAACAACACATCTAGTGAAATCTGGCTTCTGACTGGCTTACCCTATCTTGCATTTTCTTCATTACCTCCTCTGCTCCAAATACTCAAAATACATCCCTCATGCTCACACTTAGAACCTCAGTATTCTTCCTCCTTGCCATTTACCTGGATCTCCAGCTTACCAAGAAGCAATATGTGCCACATATAATCCAGTACCATATATCACCTCTACCATTATGTGAAATATCAAACACAAAGATGAAGATAGAACTGTCCCTCCTCCTCTTTCAGCAGAAATGCTTCCAAAGGCATTTACTTGCTACTCTCAATTTCCATAAAATCAACTTGTCATTTTTGCTCAGGTAGAAGTTAACTGCTTGATCTGGTCATTAAGTTCAACTTTACTGAGGGAAGATGGGCAAAGAACACGTGACTGACATTGACTGCAGTTGCAATGCAAGTGCAACTGCTTTCTTTCTTTTGTTTACTGTAGGAAAGAAGTAAATCAGCAAGAAGATATCCTTAACAAATGTACCATTTTTCCCCTCACTGGAATTGTAGCTTCAGTACCACTACTAGTTCTGTATATTGGACCAGACTCACTTTAAGCATCTCTACCCATTCCAGCACTGTATATCCAAGATGAATGTATTTCAGAATAAACTACCACTGTTGAAAGCAGCATAGAAACGACATACTTTCCATCCATAGAAAACCTGCCAATCTGCCACTGAAATTACCTTTTTTTCCTCCTGCTTATGGGAAAAATGGGGTGGTGGTTCAAACACACCCAAATCAAGTACACCTGAGTTCCAGTCTCAGTCCTATTAACAAAATTAGTCGCTACATCTTGGGTCTAAGCAGCAGCCACATCTGTCCCCATGACTCAAACAGCAATTAACAGGTACCTGCAAGGTTCCAGGTCCTACCAAGAAAATGAGACAACAGAAGAAACCTGTCAGCTTGCTATGGTATCACACTGCAGTAGGCCTGGGAAATGTATTTTTAGCATGTACAGCAAGTACAGCACATGGGGTTTCCTCAAAGGTGTTTATTAGATGGCTTCAGATCCATTCTAGGAAATCAAAACAGGAATGACTATGTTAAAGGGCAATACATTCACATATCTGCCTTGCTACAGGGAATCAACAGGCCACACTTAAAACCTGCAATGAAATTACCCTGATTAAGCCTAAGATGGGCACCTGTTCTTAAAGAACTGGACTGAGACTCCCTGTCATCTACATAAACCTGCAAGCAGCCGAGATAACCTCCCACAGTAAAGGGCCCGAACCATATTTCCAATAGTCCTCTGGCGGTGAAAAGCATCACATTGTCAGCCTTCCAGGGTAAAACCATGCAAGAATCAAGTGCCAAAATGTTGCTAGCTAACAATTTCAACAGCCAAAGCAGAATCTGAAGACGACCCACAAAAACACAGAATGAAACTGAAGCTGAAGTCTTGCCAGAGGTTCCCAATACTAACGCACTGCTGACAGCCACTTTGTGTCACTGGTGTCTTTATACTCGAGCTAGAGTTTTAGTAGAAACACAAGTTTCAGAGGAAACAGGCTACTGCACAAAACAGTGATGACAGATCAGAGAAGCAAACTCAACACTGACAAACCATGATCAAGCTGTCAAACTACAGAAACAATTAAAATCCCTAAAGATAAGGTGTCAATTAAATAATTACTATGTGAAAGAATACTTATTTTAGAATTTTTTTTCCTTACTTCACCCACATAAGTCAAAAGACCGCCCACAACTACCTTCAGCAAGGTTTAGGAGAACTCTGAACAGCTATTTCCTTTTAATGCCTTTGCAAAAAAATGATGACTGAAGAAATGACTGTGTGCTGGATCCACTCTGGAGCATCAGTCAGTATTACTGAAATTCTTTACAATGCATGGTCAAGCTTACCCTGATCCGTTGCTTGATTCTAGAACAGAGGTGTTGAATGCATGCATCCATAGGTATCATGTTTATCAACTGCATCCTAGGAATACGAAGAAAGCTGTAATATAATAACCTACACCAATATAAATTCTATTATATTAAAACTATAAGTATCTTACTAAATTTGAGAATAAAAATTATATTTTGGTAAAGCAAGAAAGAGGGATTTTAATGAATTATTGTTTTGTTTGGCATTGCCAGGCACATTTGTTACAGCATGGGGTAGCTTCCTTTTAAGCAAATGCAGTCCTTGTCAATATGTACTTTCAAGCTATACTAATACTGTTTAGCAACAAACATAGGATATTTTACAACACTGTAAGTGTTGCTATATGTCAGAGTGAAAATAATTTCAAACTAATTCTGATTTTAGTATCGTTATTTAAAATATGTCGTTTCTAGGATTACTAAAACACAAGTTTAACCTTGGTAAAGAAGACAGTCAAATAAACTGTCAAATCTGAAGGCAAATTTTAACAGCAGCATGGTTCTGCCCAGTCAATCTCTAAGAAGTCTAACAATTTTATTAAGTCTCTGAATATACACATGGCATTAGAGAGATATGGATCCTGATGCTTTCCTTTCATTTCATTCCCAGTTTTGTGATTATATTTGATGAGTGAAAACAACTCCTCTGTCTCAGGACCTCTCTCCCTCTCACTACTGTATAGCCTCCTTCATTTAGACCCCAGATACCTTGCTAAAACCTCCTCTGATGCTTGCTGCTTATCATCTTTCTTCTACTCCATGGCCATCTCTTTTCACAAAAATTTAGCTAATACAGTGACCCTTGTTCACAACCATTGAAGCCTTTGTTTTCCCCCCCACCCCTCCCTGGCCCATTCTTTTGGGAAACATGCCAAACATTGTTGCAGGCACAAGCAGGGAAAAAAGTGAAACAAATAAAACAGCCACACAAACAACAACCAAACAAAACCTTTAAAAAGCATTCCTTTTGCCTTACACTGATGCAAGCTCTCACTTTACTGAATCCAAACCAATATATACCACTCTAGAAACAAAGCTTCCTAACCCTAAAAAAAGTTCTGGCAAGAGATGAGCTACAGTACAGCAATTGCCAGGGACCTGTAACAGGAGGAGGCCGGAGATACTGAAAAAGAGCAGGCATCTTCTAGAACTCCTTTAACTGTTATCTAGGACTAGCAACTATCATACAAAACTTCTTTTGCTATTTATTTCATTTTTACTACTTCAGCTGAATTACATCTTTTTAAGAGCAGATACCAAGTTTTTCCAATGCAATAAAAAGCAATCCTGGCCAAGAAAAGATTTGCCCATTAGACACACTATCTCCACAAAGACAGCAGCCTTATTAAATTACAACTGTTTGAACAAGGTCAAGCACTCAGGGTTTAATTCAGAGTGTTTCCAGGTATAATGCTGTCAGGTCAACTTAAACAAGCCAACAGAGGCTTTGAGCTTGATTAAATATTAAAACAGAATCTTTCACATCTGTTTTTACCCAAGGATGAAATTACTGTACATCATTTCAACCAGCTCATTAATACACTAAACACATATCTTGCCTCAAAGGTTACAGGAATATCAATGCTTTCAGAGTGCCTGCAGTGAAACCTACACAACTCAGCCAGAAGTGAGGTCACTGCATACTTTCGCAGGATGTCAATACTTTTTTATAAAAGTGAGAGGTAATCAGTTAGTTATAGATACAGTTTAAATTAAAAGATTGGAGCCTCCAGTGTAGCTAAATCAGTTGCCTTTGATCTGAACCTTTTAAACGGTCATCTTATTTTCTTTGATACATAACTTGATAACAGACACAACACAAAGTTTGATCCAACAGTAATTATTTTTCAAACTGGAGGGCTGTCATGCCCAACTACAAACCTGCTTTTTTTAAAAAAAAAACTTGCACAGCACAATTTTTAATTGAAACATAAAAAGGTCTAGCAGGATCATCTATTTCAACACCTATCATTTCTAACAATACTTTGATGTCATGTTTGGGTACAGGAGAAGAGAATGCACTTGAGGATACAAGTTCTTAGACAATGATAAATACACTGTATTAACTACTCCACATGGCATCTCTGCAGCCCTTTAAAAGCCAACCAAAAGAACAGATACTCCTCCAGCATTATCTTTGTATGAGACAGGAGACATTAGTCAAATCGTGTTTCCTGACTGCAATCCATAAAAAGCAGAGACAAATGAAAGTCATCCATTTAGAGCAACAGATGTACAAGATGGAACTTGGAAGGGAAGCTATGGGAAGTGTTTTGCATCTAGACTACACTTATCCCAGACAGAAAATGGTCTGTGTATTTGTATATGCCGAAACAAAACCTAAACATCATTTGTAAAATAACATAAAAAATAAATTTTCCACAAAACATTCAAATTTACTATGCAGTCTTAACAGCACGCTCTTATGGCAGGGCAGGGGGAAACTGCTTGAATATGTAAGTTCTTACAAAATGAACAGGAGAAACCCTAACCAGCCCTAGCATCTCTTTCAGAAGTCAAAACTATATATTTTAAACACTGCTAATAAGCCATGAGATAATTTGCTTAAGAAAAAATAAAATTCCAATACAACACAGTCTTCTACCACCCACTAATTTGCACTCGAACAATATAATCAACTAGACCAAACTACGCTTAATGTAAAGTCAATAAATTCCTTTTTGGCTGTTGACACAAAAACCTACTGGGAATTAAACACTTGAGGAAATTAATCATTATAACACTCTGGCTCAATGCACATCTATATTGAAATAATTTGGTCTTTAATTCATTTTATTTGTAGTTGGGTCTAAAGCAGTAAATTTGATAGAAGCAGGCCTCATTAAACCAATCTAGTTCAAACTGCTTTTTGTTAAGCTTCGTGTATTTCAACAAAGTCAAAAAAGATTCATTTCCCTTAAAACAATTGTGCATTATAAAGCAACCCAAACAAAGTAAGACCATTAATACATAATACAATAAAGGCATTTGCATTTGATCTGAACAAAAATCAACATTAATGATCTGTTTGCTTTCAATACATTTTCCTGAGGCACAGAGATCCTCCTTCCCTACTGACCACAGAAACTCACATGGACAAACAGCAGGAAGGCCACCAAAATAAAGTGTCTAGAAGCTCAGGCTATTATGATGACCTCACAACTTCCTCTTTTATGAGTTATGTTTAATACTTTCAACACAGATGTCATTTAGCATTGTGGCTCCCAGATTTAGTTAGCTTGGAAATCAGCAGCAGCAACAGGTGGCTGGGGCAAAAACACCTTGGGAGACACCACATCCATGTGCTGGGGAAACCTGTGCCAAGTTACCTGACCGCACAGAAGTGACAGATCCAGCTAAGAGAATTATACCAACACTCTTCTCTACAGGAATTCAAAACCAGCAGCAAGTGTGCAAAAGATGGCATTCATAGCTCCATATGTAACTGCCAGGACACAGTCAGCAATTCAGCAGTCTGAGCATGTCTCCAGCTTGGAAGTCCTTACCCCAATCTCTTTCAGGACAGAGCCAGGTGCCACTGCATATTATCACATGAGCCCCAATGTCAGCATAATACACTATGAAAACCTCTGGCAAAACAAAAATAGTTACACTAAAAATGTGCTTAAAGACATGTGCAGTAACTCACAAGCATCATGTTAATCACTTCCACACATATTTACCTTTCTACTCTGTTCAAGTAACAAGAGGCAGTACATTCTATGCAAAGGGACTGCTTACTCTCAGGTAGGCACTTAAGCAAAATCCTAGATGGTATGAATAAGCTGATATCTCTAAATATTTCTATTTTCTCAAAGTGCACACACACATCTTCTAGATGAGATAGAATAAATATTTTTGTGATTTCAAGAAGTGGAGAACTTTTCAAGTTAAGTTTTGACCTTCACAAGACAACACTGGATCCTGTCCCATCCCCCCTGCTTTCACTGCACACAGTTCATGCCTCCATGTCCACTCCTTCAGAAACAGAAATACACATCCATGTAGTTCCAGCCTTACTACGCAATACAGTACAATACCTATCCTACAATTGAGCTGTAAATAGCAGTCACGTGTTCAACTGGGATGGGAACAAAGAGGGAAATAACCTAGCATGAAATAAAACAGTATTCTTCGCAATTAAAAAAAAATGCAAAAAAACCCACTCAACTTGAGCCCTAATTAAAAGGTTTTCCCATTCTTCAAAACAAAAAAATACTACCCTCCAAAGCTACTGAGTTACACTACTTTTTTCTAATCAATCCCAGTTACTACTACAATACTAGAACAAAAGAAAGAGAGGACATAAATAGTTTGCATTCCTTATAATTATTAACCTTCCATAAGGCTTAGTCTTATATACTTTTGTGTTTCCAGGGTTTGAATTGTGATTTAAGTATCTAGAAATCCTTCCCCACCTCCAAAAACAAACACCACCAGGCTATTCAAGTGATGTTCAGGTGACTACCACTTATTTTACAAGCAAGCACTAAACAAGCATAATAGTGCAAAGACCATTCCTTAAGTTCCTACAACTAAAAGAAGAACCCACAACCACCAGAATGGCTCTACTTCCAAGTTTCTTCCACCCCTCATATGACTTGGTCATAAAATTACCTCACACGTGTGCAGCACACTAACACTGCATGTTCCAGGACAATTTTGCCAATGATTTCAGAAGGTACCAAGCACATCAGTAACAAAGCTCTGGTTCTGCAGTTGGACATGGTGCCATGACATTTGTTGCATCAACCCCAAGTATCTGCAGTTGGTTGCAACTATCACCAGGTTACTCAATTAACTTGAAAAGACACATCAAAACCTCAACACTGCTAAGTGGCTGACAGTACCTGCAGAAAGCACGCTGCTCACACTAACAAACACTACCATTACAAAATTTACAGTAGACAGAGTATTTTCTTCTTTCACTTTTCTATCATTCCCCGTATTCTTCTGGTTTTATCTTCCAATCCTCAATCTTGTACCTCATTTTTCTATTTTAAAAATCAAAATCTTTCAGTCTTCACAAGACAATGAGATTGGTAAATCACTGTAGAAACAAGGGTGGTGCAAATCAAACGTATTGTATATATACACTTGCCTACGAATATGTTTAAAAATAGAGTAGCTCAAGGCACATAAAAATCACTTCTGAGAAGAAAAAAAATTCTCTTCCCTGGAAGCTGTTTAAAACTGTTATTTGCATCAATTCTTGAGTCGCTGCTGCTAAGTGGCATTAGAATGTAAAATCACACTCTACAGTCTTCTCCTCTTGAGATTTACAGTTAAACGATAAGAAAAATACTTCCTGGTTAAATTGGACAGATAATGCAATACAGCTTTTATCAAACCAATAAATATGTTATAATACACAAGCCTCTGGCCCTAAGAGACTTCCTTCTTCAGGTGCTGGCAGTCTATAAATTAGCTCATTTGTAGCACAGAAAAGCCCCATAATTAGTACCTGGTTTATCATTAAAACCTTGTATTCACTGTATGATGCCACAGACTACTGGGTCTGGCTCTCATTTACACACTCAATTATTTTCTGGCATCCCAGTACAGTTGATCCCATTATTTCCTATATAATTGACCAACTTCAACAGCTGCAATTCTTCTCTTGTAAATACAGAACATATTGTAGATGACAGGATCATAGTTATCACTCTTAAAAAAATTCCACATAACATACAGTTTATATTTGACAAATCTTAAGATGCTTTGCCCTGCAGCCGGCAAAAGTTTGATTTAAAAAGCACTGTACAGTAATTAGATTTAAACCACAGAATTACTTAAAGTACCACACTCATTGACTGGTAGAATTTTTATTGCAATAGATTAGACTCATTACTTAAGAGTCTGAAAAGCAGTTGAAGATCATTTACCCCTGGTACTAGAAATTAATACATTTACTTTTGATTACAGCTGTGAATGAGACAGAGATAGAAGTTCTGCAGGTCTATACCAGATACTCTCCTGGACTAGTGGAGGGCAGGAAGTGTCCTAGCAGACTCAAATCCCAACTAGTGACCAACATGCTAGATCCTCCTAAATCCTTCTGGGAAAACCTGGAATTCTCTTACAATTTTTTTTCTGCCCAAACAGCTTGAAATGGCAACCTCCTGTAGTGTAGACATGTAAGACAACGGACAATTCAGTAAAGTACTTAATTTCAAATACCCATGAGAAATCCTGACATGTTTCCATCTACTTCTGCAAAATCTTTATATCCAAAAACAAGAAGATACGAGAAAATACCAGTATCTTATTTAGTATAAAAATATCTCAAAGTCTGAAAGTCAAGAGGTCCTTTCTTATTGGCCCTCAACAGGGATCGAGAATGATCTTAATGACCATTAATCAAAGGAGAATACAGGACTCAACAACCTGCAGCTGTACTGGGCAGTAGTGTTTCTCCCTACAGAGCAAAAGGCAAAGAGAAAAGCATGCTTTTGGAAATCTAACAGGTTGTACTGTTGTGCATCTGCATGGAAGACAACTTTCATAGGAACGTAGTATTTTTCCCCCATCACCTCAATTCTTTATTCTATATAATGAAAGCAAATAAAACTCCTTTTATGTTTTTTTTTCCCACATATTCTTTGGAATTTAATGAACAATACCTCTTAACCACATTATACAGCTTTTTGTTGTGAATTTAGGGTCTTGTTAGCACCATTTGCACATCAAGTATATTCATGATGGCTTGAAATTTCAGACAATTTCAACTATTTTTCTTTGTATTACTAGGAATAACAAAAAAACCAACCCCAAAACACAAGAAAAAAGCAACAAAGCAGTTTTCTGTCAGGAGGCAGAAGATTCTGCCTTTTAGTTGTTGCACTTTTAACATGTGTCACTTGTCAACCCTGACAGCAAGTACAGAAAAACCTGCTAGCACTCAGGACACTTTCCTCCAGAGGGAATGCATTTTATCAAGGGTAACACACTGGCCAAACATCCCCAGAAGCTTTCACAGGTAGCTGCCCACCAGTACTGACGAGAGCTGAAAAGCTGTCTTGAGCATCCGCTGGTGTGGTTGTATTGTCTGAAGCATCTTTCCAATGAAGCCATATGATCCATGGGGAAAGGGAAAAGAGAGCAGGGAAGATTCTACCTCAAAACCTGTACACTGCATTTAAGTCTTAATTTGGCATTCCTGTTTTACACCATTAAAGATACTTCAGGTTTTCAACCCACAAAAGAACGCAAATACTTTAGGTCACTATGGGTCTTGCCCATGAAAATCTGTACTGACCAAATTCAGGAAGTCTTCAAAAATCAAGGCAAACACCCCATCCCTTTCTACAGGATGGCCACAAAATAACAACAGCATAGCAGTACAACTGAGCTGCCCAGCACATCATCTTTTCCTTCCAGCTCAATATTTTATCATTAACATACTATTTTTATCATTTATTAGTGTATCAATTATGACATATTTGCACTAATCTGCTACAAATACAAAAGCAAATCTGCAGCAAAGCCTTACAGCAAAAGAACAGTAATTATATGGAATTACAATTTCAGTATGCTCTAACTAATGAGGAAGAAACCAACCTTTGTAGTGGAATGTTAAGCAAAAAATAGGAAGTTTGTAGCACTCCATTAAAAATATTTGAATATTTGGGTTCGAGACAAAAATTCAAATGAAATTCAAATTCAGCCTTAAGAGAAATGTATTCTTTAGACATGGATCAGCAGCTAGTGAGGCTAGTCTTTGAAGCTAGTTATGACAACACATTAGCTAAGTTCACATACAGGTAAAGTTGAGGACAACAGTATGGTCCTCTATACAGAAGGGTTACTTTACAACTTGTTATATCCTGGAGGAGAGTTAGGATCTTCTTAAATCAGGTACATTATCTCAGACACTAAACAGAAAAAAACCTATTGTACTACAGAAGTGCGTCTGCAGCATAAATGAGGCTACTCCATTCCAAGTAATGTGCTATTAACAAAATTCCATCTTTTTTTATTTGTTTGCAGAACAGCTCTTTCCTGTAATCTAGGTAAGAACCTTCCCATCTTCAAACACAACACCTGCATGACACCTCTCAAGACAGAATCTTCTCCCAAGTCAGAATAATTAAGCATTAAATTAAGCTCTAAAAAACTGTCTTCACTGCATTCACTTGGACTTTTGATTCTACTCTAATGGATTATCTATTTAATTTACTGAGAATTTAATCCAGTGTTACAACTCACGATCAAAGAAAGATTGTTTTAATACAGCTAAAAAAGCTTGAGCTCTTGAGCTAACACACTAGATAGACCTATTCTAAAGTTTCACCTGTGCTACTATATTTGCACTGCAAATCCTGAAGCACAAAATACCATGCAAAGGGACTGATGAGTGCTGTCTTCAGACTTTAGGAACTTAAACAGCACATTAACCCTGCATTTTCTACTCAATTTTGCATCAGTCAAGAAGCGCACATATAGTCAGCGCCTCAAGCCAGATGTTTTTGTAAGCTGTGTCAACTGATGGTGGAAGGCAGGTAGGTGGGTGGGAAAAGGTAGGGCCAGTGAAACAGATGAAAAAAGGCATGTTTTCCTCCTTCAGCAGATGAACAGTCCAACACTTCCTATGTATATTTCTCATTTTCCCAAATTATTGTAGGCTAAATATTAAAATACTAAACGCTGCAAAAGAACCTAATAGAGATTACTACATGACAGGAAACAGCATGAACTATACTGTGTCCTATACCACAATGGCAAACTCAAATCACAGTGGGCTTTTTCCTTCCCCTAATTATGAGCAGTCAAACCACAAAACCTATGTTAAGATCTTATCAGTTAAGGTTCCCTCATGGGAAAACTTCAGAAACAGCTGTACAAAGAAACACTGCTCAGCTTCAAGTTTCTGAAGTAGTCACAAATTTAGAAGAATGAAATCTGTCAATTTTGACGCAATATGTGTGCCTCTTCCATCACTCGAGGTATTTGTATTAGTGACTTCCTAACTAACACTCTCGAGAAGCATTCTAAGCAACCCAAAAGCAACAAAAACCCCACAGTACACTGTTTTTACTGATACTGATATCACCTCAGAAGTACAGCGTCTGAACACAAACTGGTAATTTGGGCAAAACCACCCAGAGAATGTAGCTAAATTGTATATCCTGTGAACAGGTTTTACATAGATTATACATTACTGCCTCTCACTTTCTTAACCGGACACTTGTTAGTATTCTCCATGGAAGCTGCTAAAAAAGTATTTACTATAGTTCTTCACTCAAGCTATACACTGATGAGGCTAAACAACCAACACCATTGTCAAAAAATACCTTCAATGTACTTCTACTAAATCAGCATAAAATATATATTTTTTTTTTTTTAATATCAAAACAAAACCCCTCTGTGTTCTGCTATTGTTTTCACTAAGTGGATTCTCTCTTCTAGATTATGATACTCTCAGATAAGCCTGAAAGAATACATGTAAGAAACAAAAAGCAAGCAGAGAGCACAAATAGCAAAACTCTCTTTTGTGGTACTAACTACAGCAGGAAGAAGTGCTGATGGCATAAGCTGTATCAAATAGAGCTGTGACAGAATTTAATAGATTACTAAGAAAAAATTTGTAGACTAATTATTTACTGGTTTGTGAATACAAATGAGTTAAAACTGCAAATAAAATATAAACATTACTTCCTTGTAGCTCTACTTTAAAAACTCTTAGGAAAACTGCTATTTTTACTTAGATAGAAGTCAGACCATAGGAGAACAAATGCACCTTCACAGAGCTGTGACAAGCAAGAGCTGCTGTCTTAGTTTGAAAGGCAGTTCTAAGTCATGCTTCCCTGTTGCTGTTTTGTTTATATCAAAACACTTGTCATTGTACCTCTGCTAATATCAGCCCCAATTAAGAATTTAATTACTCCCTTACTGGCTTTACAGTCTAACAGCTTGTTTTCAATGAAGAGTGATATATGATAATATGCAATATTCCCTGTAGTACCTCCTCCCAATGAAATTCCATCCAAGAAAACTTTAAATTTGGTATTACAAACTCAAGGGGTTTCTTTCTCCAACTGTAGCACATTGCAATATTTTATTGAAAAGCTATCCAAATGCAAACACCTTTTATTACAGGACTTAAAAAGATCAGAGATGAAGAGGACTGCTAGATCCCACAACTAAGTAACTTTCAAAGCTGTAACAAGTAATGCACAAGGCTTATCTGTACCATTTTGGGCTAGATTGTAAGAGCAGCAACAAACAGCAGTGCTGTAACCAAGGCTATGTCATAAGCTGTCATTTTCAGCTCTGATACTGGAAGTTGTACTTTTGAAATCATCATGCAGCCCACCTTATCTTCATCCGTATCTCCAATGAGGCCACAGTCCCTCACAAATGAAAGATACCACTGCAGCAGCTATCATATTTTGGTCTGGTTTGCCTGAAGAAAGTATTAATATCAATTTACCTTAGTCATGCAATATATTCTAGGAAAGGTTGCTAAGAGATAAAAGACTTAATTTTCAAATATACTATTATGCAACAGTTAGCTTTAACACTGAAGTAATCTCAGAGATTCTAAGCAGACCATTTTTTAAAGCTATTTCTCTATGACAATATCTCAGATTTTTACATAATTAACTTTCAAAACATGAACCAGGTCACAAAAGAAACCTGTCAGATACTAAACAGTAGAGAGGAATTACTGGAAATGTACTGGAGTTAGATGTCAGCATTTCAGTAAACTAAAAGGCAAGGGGAAAAAAATCCATAAAAAATTCCACCAGGTACAAGAAAAGAGCAATTTCTTCAGTCTGAGACGCTATTTCAAACATTTATGGTGAAATGTATTTCACTAAGTGTTTTAACACTGTATTCAGAAATGGAAACCAATTTGCTTATTAGGGCAAAAATATATTGGGGGTAATTAAACAAATATGAAGTCACTTCCTTTGTTCATAATTTCAAAGATGTATCATTTGCCTGGAATTTGTACAGCAGAAAAACACTTCAGCTCTTAGGCTTGGTAATATCATATCCCCTTGTGTTATAGCCTTATGTAACAAATAAAATTCATTCAACATAGTATTTGGGGGTATAGAATTTAGAAATTAATCTGATTTTTAATCAGCTTCTTCATTATAATCCTAGCATTAAAACAGAATTTCTAGTTTTTGAACAATGTAGTTTCAACAGAAACAGCCCAACAACACTTCTTGAAACTGCACGGAAGATGGGCAACTGCTTACTGGCAGAAGTCTGATCAGTCTATGACGTGGGTTGAGAGGAAACGTAAGAACTCATTAAAACATTATACATGTGATTAAAAACATGAACCCCCAACACTTCCAGGAATGAAGTCAAAGTTACACTTCGGCAAGGCAGGGAAGATGAACCTGAAGTGCATCTGAAAAACATTTTTCTATAACATGCACTAGACGTTGACCCTTTATTACTGCTTATTACTACGCTTATCAGCCGCGGATGTAAGGAGACGCAGAATAAAGGAGACGGAGCCAGTGTTTGTGCTCAGAGCAAAGGGCGGAAGGGGGAGAACCCACCTTCTTTTAATTCTTATATACACTTTTAGAAATCACAGATCATTGGAGAAAATTAACACTTCCGTCTTTAACTATAGTGGTTAAAAGAAATGTCCATCAAAGGATCTGTGTCCATGGGAAAGGAATGTAACAACAAGATAATTTTACAACAACATAGCTATGTTTACAGAATCCTAGTCCTTGAAAACTATCTAGCACAGAGCTAGCTATTTTTAACAGTAAAAATGGGCAACAACCCTTAAACATAGAGTGTATATGAAGAAGTGTCTTATTACCTCCTTCTATATAGCAAGGTATGTAAGCATATACAATATATAACAATACCTTATTCTATTTATATTTTACCCACTATTACTGAAGCAACAGAAACATTCTCAGAACAACTCATTTTCAGATCCTCACAAAACAGAATTTTCTTGAACAAAGCTATACTGATCTGAAGACCTTAATTGTTTTTTGAAAAAGTCTGTAAACAGTAACAATCCAGAAACATTTTCACTTTCTACAATCCAAGTATTTTAAACTGGGGAATGCTCCAGCTCCTTCCCCAGTCCCTTTCCAAAATCATTTTAGAAATTAAATACTTCAAACCTTGAGAACAGTCTTTAATAAAATCTGCCTAACTTGTTTTCTGAAGAATGCAGAAACAAGTTTACACGGAAGCTTTAACGTGACAGTGAACTATGACCTTTAAATATACTCCCACACATTAGGTGCGCACCCATAAGCGTAATCTAAAATAAATGCATTTATAAACTGGATAATCATCAGATTGCTTAAACTACTTCTGAGGCAAGCCTAATCAGGCTGAAACAAGAGTTACTCCCCTTAGCACCACTTGAAGAAAGGCAGAGCTTTCAAAGTCTGAAAATATCAACGAGCATGTGGTGACAGCAAAGTTGAAAAACTCAGTTTAGTTAAAATATTGAAGACAGTTATCAGAACAATCCAAGTAAGACACTAGCACATTAAAGGTAGTAATAAATAAATAAGAAATTCTTACAGCAGTCCAATGCTCAGTACCTGGAACAGGACTAAACACCCTTTAGCATAATCTTTGTATTCACTAAATCCAGAATTCAACAGCAGAGCAGCTGCTCAGTGCCTGGTCTGCAGAATTCATTGAACGACAAAAGGTTACCTTAATTCAATGAGATAATCAGCACACATTTACCCACTACCAAGAGTTTTCCAACCATCTGCAAGGCGGCAGAACTGACTGCCTATAAAACAACTGGTAGCATGCTGACACGTCCTCACATCACTCATGCCAATGAAAATTTATCTCTTAGCAACAGCTAAAAGAAGCTGAACTTCCAAAAATATTTTAGATGCATCACGAGCCAACAATTTCTTCATAAGTGATTTTGATTGCTACTGATCTCCAAACAGATGTCTACTCTAATTGGTAAAATTTATTAAATACATACTTTAAATAAAAAAAGTCAAGTTGCCGTGCTCTAAGAAAGCAATAACAATGAGAGTCATTATAGCTGTGCACAGAAAAGACAAAAGCTAACCTTATTTAAATCTGGTGGCCTCACAATATCAATAACAGTGGAGCAAAAATGCATGTGCTGTCAAGAAAAGAAAGAATTTGCTATTAAGGTTGCTGTCAGAAACTGAAAGCTAAGACACACGTCCACTAAAAACTAAGATAAATATTTTTGACAGAAAAAGCAAAATAAGAGATTCAAAGTTAATATCACTTAGTTACTAAAATTATTTTACAATTCCCTTCCCTGCTACATGGGCACAAATACAAAATTTTAAGGCTTTAATCTTTACAAGCAAATTCCATATAAAACCTCTGATAAAATTAGAAATTCACTTCTTTTAGTGAAACTCATTTGCATTAGCAAAATATCAAGCAAATAAAAATTTTACTACCAGACGGAGATCAGGAAATGGAAAAAGCCTTGTTCTCAGCTATATTAGAAACTCTTCTCCAGAAACCAAGTCATACAGAAATCTCTTCAAAATACATCCAAAGACAATATTGAGAAAGAAATAATATAAATCATTCAGATTCTGGTTTATGTTAGCAGATTATGGGCAGTTTTGCTTGAAATTGCATAGAGAAAATTATCTGACATGCTCAAGCAGTAAGGACTGAACATCCAGCTTTTTTTGGTTTATTTTCTTACGCAGAACAGAGCTTCCAGCTGCCAGAGTAATTTTCTCAAATTAAGTCAATTCTAGCAGGTTTACTAACACAAGAACAGGTAAGTCAGTTTTATGTGTAGTCTAACCCTGAAAATTATCAATACCTTTTCTATGACAGGGTAAAGGTGCCTAATAATCTTTTTGAAAATGTTACTTAGAAGGCAGAGATGTCAATGGTAAAGAGAGGTAACAAACAAAATTCCAGTTCATTCCTCTTCCATCACTAGCATTTTCCAGGAGACATAAAACAAAATCTGTCAATCCCATGCTGAATAGAAGTCACATTTATTTCCTTAAACTCACAGGCAGAATTGAGGTATCATCTTGAATTCAGAGCAGTACAGGAAGTTGGGAACATAGGGGAGGATTCCTCCAGTGTTTTATGAAGCCAAATAAAAGACTCCTACCATCCATCTCATGTTCAGATCAGAAAAGATTGAAAATATGCCTGTGAGATGAGCAGCTACTCACTGGCTTATAAACAGAGTGCACAAATTCATAAAGCAAAAACAACTGCCCATCATCACAAACTCCAAATAGCAAAGCCCAGAACTTACTGAGCATAAGTAGCAATAGTTTCCTGCCTCAAGTGTATGGCAGACAAGCATGTCAAGTGACCCAACAAAAGAAATTCTTTGAATAAGCCACAGAACAAGTCGCTGCTTTCTAAGACAGTGTGAGCTCCAGTACTTTTGCATGTAGCTAAAACATACAAGCAGAGTAACAGACCATCCTATAGGCACTTAGCACGTTCTGCTTACCTTGAGAGCCCACCCTGCATGTGGTTCTCTAGTCATTTCTTGGCTGATTGATCTATACATTTTAGACCTTCAGAAAATATCTAACATCTGAAAGTCTGCTTTGATAGGTCAGCAGAATGCATGCCAAACATACCAAAATTCATACACTGTTTTTACTATACAATTTTCCAATATTAAAGAGAATTAATATTTTCAAAACTGCACTAATAAGCTTTGAGTGACGTTCAGTTTTTACAAATGGATAACGAGAAAAGGGAAGAGAGCTGGAAAATTCAAGGTAGAGCAAAAATATTCAGATCAGAAAATACCATGTTTATGTAAAACCCCATTGTTTATTACATTAACCTCCATGTTAATATTTATAAACAGTCTGATAACCAAATACTTGAAGGAGTCTATGCACTGTCCTCTTCCTCTACCATTAACAGATTCTTGTTAAACTGACTCCTACAGCAGGCATTCAAAGGTCAAAAGAGAAAAATCAAAGTAGGAAATCAAAGTTGAGTATCTTAAATCTGGAACAGAAGGAAGGGATACAAGCCTTCATAAGCATAGAACTTGTTAACTAGCTAGTATTAAGTTCAGTGATCATAACAGAGCTTACTTTGATTTTAAGAATCTTTTCAGGCTCAAACACTGACTTTGTCACCACTCTTTAACTGTATTTTTGTATAATGTCTTTGCTAACTACTGCTCATTATTCATTAATGTTAAGCATTTTAAAGCATTCCACAGTACTTGCAAGTTAGGCATTACTCACATTTCTATCAGTCAGGTTGATCAGGACCTTGCCTAGTCCAGTTCTGACCACTTCTGAGGATGGAGATTCCATAGCTACTCTGAGTCCCTGTTTCATGTCTCTCCATCCTCATTTTAAAGGATTTCCTCCTTCACCTATCTGCAATTTGCCTTGATGCAACTTGTGCCAGTTACCTCTCATTATTTTGCCATCTGAAAAATAGCAATCTCCATCTTCTCTATAATCACTCAATATGTAGTGATGAAAGAGGTGCTTTAATACAACAGTCCCACACACCTATGGCAATTTTATCTTGACTGTACTCCTTTAAACTTCTACTAGTAAATCCTGTCATCCAGGCAAGTCCCTGGAAATGTTCAGAAAACATGCAGATGTGCCCCTTGGGAACACAGTTTAATGGTGAACATGGCAGTGCAAGGTTAGCAGATGGACTCACTGGTCTTTCAGGTCTTTTCCACCCTAAACAATTCTATGATTCTACTTATTCATTAGTGAAGAACCGCCTGTACTTTATGTCTGAAACACAGGTGCCACTAACATTTGTCTACATTGAACCAAACATAAACACTGCCAGTTAGTGTTGCTACGGATACATGGACATTACATAAAAATTACTTCTTAAAACTACAGTCACTCATCTGCACCATTTTGGAAAAAAAAAAAAGTGAAATTGAAGTCGACTTCAAAATACCACCAGTGATGAAATTAACTCCTGGAGAGCATGTACAATATGTACAGCAAACTTACCACAGCTCAAGCTAGCTCTACCTCTATTCCTTGATGAGGAAACATCAGCCATGCCTACCAGACACCTCTGCTGAGATCATATACAGCCTTTTTCCTGTGCCAGAGTCCTGCTTGTAATTAAAACCATAAGTCTCAAGCCTACACCACCTAGTACTGCATTAATTGGTAACTGCTGGACTGTACCACCACAACCACGAGGGGAGGTAAATGGGATTCTGCCCCTCTAGACCAAAAAAAACTTGACAAAGCAGAAATTTGTGCACACATAGCTAATACTGCAGTGACAAGACACAGAAGTAGACAATTTACAAGTCTGCAGATTCCATCACCACAAGGGATTCTTCCTTATGTAACTCCCTATCTACAGCACAACCTGCCGTCACAATAATCCACACAAACCTAGAACTAAGGGCAGCAGCCCTGGAGTTGCCTGCACAGACATCCCTGTAACAGGTCACACCCATTCATTTCAAGAAGGGTTTCTGTGCCAAAACTCAAAACTTTAAACTCTCCACAAAGAACCTGGAGAGGAAAAAATCCACAGAAAAATCTAAATGACACCAGTAATATCCTCGAAGAGTGATATAAGGAGACTGGGAAAAACAATAACAAATACAAGTAATTTTTGCAACTGAAGGAAATCACACTAGTTTAAAAGTTGATTTGTCACTTACCAGGTAACCACAAAGGACAGTAGTGGATCATTGTCAGCTAAGTGATGCCTGATTTGTTGTGCCATCATGCTCAAAATTCTACAGCCACCATCTGAGGCCTAATACTGTTGTTCCAGAACACAAGAGCACTCCCTCCATTTGGTTCTATAAAGGCCCAGTGTCCTGGTTTGAGGCCCTCAAATCATAGGAACTATGGGTCTGTCATACTCAGGCAAATATAGTCCTGAATACAGAGAAGCAAGTTGTTAACATGACCGTAAATGGATTCAAAGTTATAAAGAAAACCTTTTTAACAGCTGAGTCTTTTCTCAATGCTAGCTTGAAATTCTTTCAAAAGTGAGTCGTTTGCCATTTCCAACTACCAAATTGGAAAACTGCAGTTAATTAGCAGTTAATCTATACCTGAGATCTTTATTGACCAAAAAAATAACATGTTAAAAATACCAGACAACTTCGACTGCAAGTTATCAAGGTGTTTCATCACATGTTTTACAGTAAAGTTTCTGTAACAATAACAAACAATATGGAATTATCACATTTTAACTGACACAGAAGAAGTACTCAGGAGTCAAAACCATCACTATTATTGAACACTGAAGAGCAAAGACTTTAAACAGGTAAGGAGAAAATATGCCAGGTAGTTCTCCTTATATCTAAAGAAGCCTTCTGGTATCTATGTTTTAGAAGGAACCTTGACAAAGGAGATATCCATGCACTGACCAGCTGAATAAAAATTAGTCTGGGAGGAAAAACGCAAAGAGTAAAACCTCTAACCACAGTTTAAGGAATCCAATGTCACTCCCAGTTAAGACAGACGAGTTCACAGAAAATAGCAGAGATGAGAATAAATACCAATAGAACTGCTGCAACTACACAGGATTTCTTTAAGTTACTGCTGTCAGTTTCAATACAGGACTCAGCACAGAACATCACACCAACTAATTTTGAAGGGAAGTTACCAAAAGAATCAAATTTTAGCAAGCCTTAGGATTAAACAGCTTGCAGTATAAGGTTAGGAATCACTTCTTGCAGTAAACAGGAATCAGTAAACAGGAATCGTGCACATCATGCAGAACTATGTTCAGAATATTCATCTTGGGGATAAAAAAGGATGAGTAGGGTCTTCTCTCATGGTTCTGTGGGCTACCACAAATATGACCCTGTTTGCAGAAACTAACTTGCATCAGAAATTGAAAACAAGTCTCTACCCTGCCTTACAAAGGAGTAGACCCACGTAACTCAGGAAATAGCAGTATTTAACTTACTTCCCATCACATAATTCAAGAAAACTTCTACAAGCACACTTCCTGGTTTGGTCCAAATGTGCTGAATCGTAAAACACAAAAAAAAAAGCCCCCAAAGCCAGCTATATCCATCTATACAGTGGTATGAGTTGCTTCTCCACAATATGAGATGAGACTTTTCCACTTAAATTTCTGGTAAGTGCCAGTATCTCAAGTGTTAATAGGATCCACTTCTAAGCATTCACTTGGCTTATGCACAAACTTCATGTATACTCTTAGCATTTCAAAAGATACAAGGGCAGAAAAAAAACCCCACACACAAAATCAACCCCACACCAAATCAACCAACAAAAACCCCAAACCAAACTCACAACAACAACAAAACACCCCTAAAAAAACCAAACCAAAAAACCAAAGAAACCAAAAACCAAAAAAACCCAAAACACAAGAGAGCAGCAGAACCTAGCAATCATCCCAGAATTGCTTGGACAAGATCTACACACAGTTAAGGTGCAGGCCACCCTTCCAAGAAATGAAGGTAACTTGTGAATTGAGATAATGAGAAGCACAAACATCAGACTTAGTGTTTGTCAAGTAATACTAACATTCCTCAGTATTTTGTCACCATGAAGATGTCATAAGGAGAGAAACAAAGGTTGCATCTGAAGACAAGAGTATTTTATGGACTGACAAAATTCAAACCTAGATTTCTTTTTCATTTCCCCCTGTACAGTCTCTTCAATTGTAGCACTGCAGACACTCTCTATAAACTTCCCCATCACTGTATGTGGATGCTCAGACTCACCCTCAAGCACAGACACCACATAAAGCCAGATCCCAAAGTTCGGCATTATGAATATCCCCCATATGTAAATCTGCAAGATACATTGTGAAGCATTTCCTTTCTGCCTCCCTTTTCTGTTTCTGCACGGTGGAAAGTCTAAAGGAGAGAGGCAACAACCAACGCTGTCTTGCTGCCTACCACAGGAAGGCAGGAAGCTGAAAAACTGAGCAAGGAGGAGCCTGGATGCCAAAAAAGCAATTTGCTATAGATTGGCCCTTTGCCTGAAAGACAGAAGGAGGAACACCCAGTGTCTGCACTGGCACAAGCTACATATCAGAAAACTGAAATTCAACCCATGCCAAGTTATACTTTGAAAAGCTAAATGTACGTAGGCCAGTGAAAACAAAATCGGATAGGAGTTCAGGGTATGAAAAATTAATAAAACAAGTTCGGTTTTGCATGAAAGTCAGCTTAGAAAGACAAACTGAAAGAGAGATTAAAAAAATTTTTCATGCCAAGAATAAGATGAAAATCACAGTTGCCGAGTTGTTCAAGAGAGTGTTCAGGAGAACCAAGATCAAGCCATCTCCATTTGAACTGCATCTTTGAAGTTTAAGTACTAATTATCCTGAATATAGCAAAGATGGAACTACTGAGATACACTACACGTTCCCACAGCCCTCTGAAAAGTGTTACAATGGCCCCTGCCTCTTCACCTTTAAAAGCTGGATTTATCCTTTTAAATTATGTTTAAAAATAAGCACATAAAGACCTGCCTACAAATATCTGTTTCTTTGAGTTTGTAGTCACATAATATTTGTGCTGAGGAGATGGCTGACTCCCCAGACTTATTAGGTTGCATGCAGCTCCCAAACTGCAGAACCTTTCTAGTGCTTGTTCAAGTGACAAGGAAAACAGGGAACAATACGGCCCACACTCAGAGAAAACGTCAGCAATATCGCCATTCTGCAACTGATTCCATTAACGATAAATTAAACACCCTTCTTAAAACTAACCCTAAATTTTAAATACCACTTTGCTGCTTTTCCAGGAGTGTATTTTAATGCTTCAAAGGCTTATTGAAAAGCTAAGTATCACTCAATTTTCCTCTCTCTTCACACCCTTCCCTACTATGT
This sequence comes from Climacteris rufus, assembly GCA_013398175.1. NCBI lineage: Eukaryota > Metazoa > Chordata > Aves > Passeriformes > Climacteridae > Climacteris > Climacteris rufus. Next base: position 4,631,099 of record VZRZ01002431.1, on the reverse strand, counting down.
AACCAGTTTTTACACTGCATTTTCTGGTTAACATATGCATACAGCCCTTTTCAGAAAATGCTTAGTGAGAAGAGGTGTGAAGCTCAAGAAAGGGTATCTATGCAAGATACTCTGAGCATAAGGAAGAGCACATAAGAGCAGTTAAATTGTTTAACTATGCAGTGCAACTTAGTGAAGCACACGAGATCAAAGCGCTGCACAACAAAATGAATTCTTTTCCTGCTTTCATGTGTGTATGCTTTGTTGGGTTTTTCTGTTTCTTTATTTGAGGAGGGTTTCTTCTGGAGTTTTTTTCCAAGACATAAAAAAGTCACTCAACCTGAAGGATACCACTGTTTTCAGTTTTCCTTCACTCTTAAGGCAGCTCCACGTCTGGCTGGAGCCTGTCCATCACATACTCAGTTAACACTAAAACAGGCATCTTTTGAAGAGCGTTGATTCAAGTTACCTGTCCAGACACATCAAGTGAGCATTTATCTCAATGTAAGCACCAGAATGTTTCAGATAACTGAAAAGTCCTTTATATAATATATACTACTCATTACACTTATGATCTACCACCTAGACACCATATATCTGCTGATAGCTACTGACCTTCCAACGGAATCCATCCTTCCATGAACCTTGTACCTGTATTTCCTCATTCAAAGATGGAAAAGCAACCCTTCACACACACTAAGGAATGGAAAGGGATGGAGTAAGAGAAGATTTAAATAGCATGCTTCCTCTTGCTGCAACTCAAGAGTTGACACAACTTTGCCCAAATCCAGAAGAGTCAGGATAACACTTGAAACACCATTTTTACACAAATCTTTTCTTCCAGGCCTATGGATAATAAGAGGAAACATGGCAATGCCAACCATATTGCTGTAACTAACAGCAGCTATTTCTAAATCTAATGAAACAGGAGAACTATATCTAGTTGAATTGGATCATCCAGTTAATAGGGACAAGAAAAGCAGCTCCATATCATCATCACTAAGACGAACGTTTAGCACTTCCAGCTCCCTGTTCCAACTATTTCATAGAATGCAAACCACTCAACACTCCTGTCACACAGTCAAAGCTCCAGGTCTGCAAAACTAAATTCAGTGACACTGCAACGCAATAGTATTTACCTTCTCAGAGCACTACATACTCCAGTGCTTTGGGCGGGTGATTGAAAAAAGCAAACAAAACCAGAAATCCCCAAACCAAACAACCAAAAAAGCCCCAAACAAATCAACAACAATCCACAGACAACACAACCACCTTCCCCCACACGGGCTGTGCTGTATCTCTTCTGATCACCTTTCACTCAGGAAGAAAGGTTCAGAGTCTGCATTTGCTACTATGAGTGTGAATGTTCAGAGTGGCAAAAAGAGAGCTCTAATGCACCAAATCTTTTAGCTGTCTCATCCTGATGAGATGTTAATTATGCATTAAGAAAAATAATCAAAATTACTCAAACTTCCACAGTCATCAAAACAGATTTCTGCACATCCCTCCATTTGTTCTTCTCCTCCAGAAAAGTCAACAAAAACCATACTAGAACTTCACCTCTAGTATTTGAAAACAAAAAACCCAAAACAAACATACAAAATTAGCCACCCCAACAAAAAACATCTCTTGTGCAAGCTACAGAAAGAGACAAAGAAACTTTAAAATACACCAATCTCATCAAACACTAGCCATTCCCAAGAGACGCCAGTTGGATACATTTCTTATATTCTTTTCAATAAATAATCTTGACATGCCCCATACTGTCACTTAAATGCTTCCAATAAAAATAGCCTAACAGTTTTCTCACAGTGTCATTCTGCTTATACACGAATTAACATCAATTTTGAACAAAGATGCAGTCACATCCCAACAACAGGGGCAACCCATGCATACCTACTTTCAGAACTGTCCCTCAAGAGTATTTAAAGCCACAAAAATTGAAGAACAGTAAAAATCCCATATTTACAAGTCTCAGTAACCTGGGTCACAGCTAGTACAAGTAAGTGGCGTATTGCACTAATATGGAACTACTGATGCACCAACCACACATCAAAACAATTTTTGTCAGGAAAAACTGTACGCCAGTTTTTAAACACGCAATTCACACTGTTAATTTTGAGGCACCCAAATGAAAGCTTATTTCTTGCCAAAGCAATTGCTAGAGAACAGATTTGTTTGGCTAACTTCTAGAAGACAGATTTATCCTTATACCAGTATTTTAGTATGGCAGTAATAGCTTTTTCAGCACCATGACCCAACTAACATTCCTTGCAATGGGTGCCAGTCCCAGTAGGTAGCCTAGCAAGGGAGATTTTTGTTTCTACAGAAATACAGTTGCTCAGTACTCCAGCCTTCAAATTTTCCATGTCATTACAGTATCAGAATTACAGTAGAAACTCAAAGTACTTAGACAGACAGCTTTATCACTACAAGTAATTAAATGTTTATAGTGTATGGCTACAGCAGTAATTGCACAGTATGCAACACTTGTGAATTTCCATTCTGATTATAGAGCATGAAGCCCCATGCATCCCTCAAATATCCAAGAAGTCCAATTTGACAGAAATAGATATCCATATATAAATGCAATCATATTTAACATCTATTTAGAGAAGCTTGTAAAAATAAAGCTACAACTACTCACCTCTGAGAGTTCCCCAAACAACTGCTCCTGAAGACCTCACTAAATAATTCTAACCCAGGCACTTTCTACTACTCTGCACCTCCAGCATTTCAGAGTCAAAGGAAAAAGGCAAGTGAAAACCATCAGGCAGTTTCTAGGCGGTACTTGTGGAACCTCTACAATGGCAAAGCTGCCTGGACTATTTCATGTCTAAAACAACTGCCATCAAACTTGACCAGCTGGAAGGGGAAAACAAAAAGAAAAAAAAGAAAAACAAACAAAAACCCCCAAACCATCAACTTACAAACATTTCAAGTCAACTAATTCAACTACAACAGTTAACTTTCTTTCTCCCAAGTACACTGAAAATTCCAAACACACTTCACCATGCTAAATAGGAAATGATCAAAGTTGATAGCCCTTTCTCACTCAGGGCTCATACACTGAATAATTGACTTCAAAAAAAGACCCAAGAAATAGCAAAAATAAACCCATGTAGGGAGTCCAACAGAACTGAAACAGGAGGAGGATCCTGCAGTTTAGCTCAAATCATCACTCTAACAGCTTCGCTTCTGTTTCTAGAATATTTACATTAATTCCAGTTTCTATTAACTGTAATTTTAAAGCTAACTATCTACATACAAATATAATTTAAAAATAATAATTCTAACAGTCTTAAACATCACGAGTCCTACCAGTGGTATTTCAGGTGGTATTCTAACCACAAGAAAATCAGTATATCCAGACAGAAAATGAAGGTAAAAGGCCACAATCAAATCACACTGCAGATTTCAGCTGCACCAGTCTGTCAGGCAAGACAGAACAATCTCACACCTACAATCGAGCATACAGCTGTACTCTTCCCTGCTCTCTTCATCTACTGAAAATCCACAGAGCAAACTATCCAATGCAAAATGGCAAGACATAGGAAGCCAAGTAAAATTCATTTACCAGAACTGATTCTGCATGGATCTTGGACTTGCATCCCACTCATATACATTTAAATGGGTAAACAAAACATGAGAAGAATCATTATTTTTGTATTAGGTAAATAAACAAAGAATAACAAGAACAGTTTTTGCATTAGTATATTAGCTTTCATTTTCCAGACTTACCTGGTCTTTTTCATGGGGTAAAAGGCTGACAGGTGGAAGGGAAGCCGGGAAGGTGGTAGAGTATTTTGAAGCTCCTTTGCTTTCCAAACTGCCATAATTCACTCTATACTGAGGACCATCCTTCAGTAATCTCCCATTGTTCACAGCACGTTTTGCGCCCAGACGCAACCTTTGCTGAAAGGCAGGGTTGTTGAAAATACTTGCTAGGTCATTTTGACTTCTCAAATACTTCTCTATGTTTTTCAGGGAGGAGCCATTAGGTTCTTGAAGCCCTTCAATTGCTCTTCGCAAGAGTTTATTCCAATCCACATTACGAAGCTCATTACAGGCTCCTCTAGATCCCTTAACAGATTTAGGAATAGTGCCAGGTTTAACACATGAAAACCGTCCAGGATTATCTGGGTCCTTGTAAGATGCAAGACCTTTGTTAGTAACTTTAAGAATAGAACCATCTTGAACACTAAGTTCCAACTGTTCTGAAACAGTCTTCTTATCTAATCCATGGGAAGCACAAACAGCATGACATATTCTCTCTTCAGAAGGCCTTTGCTTTTGCTTTTTAACCTTTTGTATAGCTTCCAGAATCCACTCCGTATAAAGAGGGTTGGCAAGTTTTACCATGGTTGACCAGTAATTGTTTCCAGCCAAGAGTTACCCATAGAGGTTCCTCCTGATCCTTTTAGCAGATCTTTCAGAGGTTGTTCACACCTCAAACACAAATGAAAGGATTCCACACACTGCTTGGATACATGTCAAAAGTATCCACCCTGAGGAGTCGAAAAAGGTAGAGAAATACCTTCTGACTGAACCTTCCAATTACTTCACTGTTAGGAAAGGTAGAAAGGATTCATCTGTGACGGCACTGGTACGTCCTCAAAAGAAAGTCTGTTGCAACCTTTAAAAAGAAAAAACAAGAGGCAGGGAGAGAATATAGTTAATGCTGAAGTATTAAAAAGAAACAACACATTCAGACATTCATTCATAGTGTAGATGCTGCGGTATGAAAAATCTTTGTGATATTATATGAAACATTTGCCAATTCCCACCCTACACCAAACAAGTTATCATAAAATCCTTCTGCTTCTCATAACATTCAGTGGATTTAGTTTTCCTAAATTCCATCACCCCAACACTTAACCTACTACTGACCTGTTGGACAATTTCCATTCAGTCAGGGATCTCAAAACATCGTCTAAAACAAACTGCCTACAAATCACTTCTGCATGGATTACACATGCACTAGAAAACCCAAACAAGAAAAAACCCAAACCCCAACCAATGAAAGATAAATTATTAACCACTGCCATTTCTTACAGTATCCTGTCTCTAAGTGTCCTGCCATGTTGATTATACAACTCAGAAAAATCAAAACCAAAGTATCAGAACCAAGTTACAAGTATGATGTCCTTCATTAATAGTTAGCTACCCTACAAAACCAAAAGACACCACCAAGGCACTTCTCATTTTAAGGCATTCAGTACAGAGGCATTTTTGATACAAACTCTTAGGAAGAGAAATGAAAACAAAGTAACAGGAGACATTTTCACATAAATACGTTGTCAGCATGAAGACGTATTAAGAGGTCACACTGAAAAATGTTTTAGTGACCCACAGTTTAACAAAACATTTTATTTACCTATTATGGAATACATCACTCTAGTAGAAAACTCAGTGGCTACAAAAATTTATTTAAGAAACCTGAAAGAGCATCGTGATCAGGAGTTTATTCATTCTGGGAAAATATATGAAAAAAAATTTAAAAGTCATGCAAATTAAACTAAGACAGGACTTGCATAATGAATAAAAAAATATATTTGAAGTATTAGTTTTTTCTGGCATGAAATGTGACAGCTTCTGAAGTCATTAACAGAATTGTATAATTTCTTCAAATCCAAGGAAAACAAAACAAAAACAGAAGAAGAAAATCTTCATTCTCAATACATGGGTGATCTTGTAAAGTAGAAGATTCACCAGTTTTACAGCAAAAATATAAAATTAGTTAATATGCAACTACACTTAAAAAGCTATGACAAGCAGCCTACAAATAACAAAAAACACCTATGATTACAAAAAACACCTATGAGTCCCGGACCTCATCTTTATTCATTTATTCAAGTCATCTTGCATTTCTATCATGTTCAAAAACTTGAGTAAATTATAAACAGGAAAAAAACCTGAACCAATATAGTAATCTAAATTATTTTCAACTTTTTAAAAATATTCCATTCCTCTCCAACTATGAAGACAAAGAGTGTAACAACCACCACTTTTGGTCCCATACCTTTTCCCTTCTTCTACCCCCGCAAAAATGTCTTTAAATATAAATTTGAGATTATGTTTCACACGTTATTATACTTACACCACAGAATTACTAACAAAAGAACAGCTGGTGAATATAAAAAATTTCTATACTCAAACAGTCAATATTAATCGATTCATTTAATGATTTGACCTTGAACTTGATTGAAGCTAAAACATTTTGAGATTTATAAATATGAAAATTCAACTGACTTCCTGACAGAAAAATACACATTCCTGATGCAAATGCAGGGCCTGAATGTTTAACTGGCTCACATACTGAACCCTATTGATCTACATGGATTGGATCCTGTTTCTTGCTGCCAGACTGTACTCATGCAAGTTGTATTCGATAACAGTTCTGTGTATTTCAAGTATCTGTAATCAAACAATAACTTGTTCTGTAAACAGACATTTTAATTTACTCCAGCAAGCAAAAGCCATTCTTTCCCTAACAGAATTGTTTATATTCACTGTTTTCAGATAAATCCAAAATAACACTATAGCTACAAAATGCAGACAAATGTAGGGAAGAAAAGAGTTTCCATGGTATTATGAATCCTATAAATTCTCTCACAGATCTGACACTGCAAATACAATAACACAAGAAAGCAGAACTCTTTATATAGTGGAGGCTCACTCATATTTAGACTATTTCATACACTCTTCCTGTAGATTTGGAAGTTCTCTGTAGCTACATATAAAGCCCCAGATTCCTAGAAAGCAACTTTTAAAGTTATTTAGTTAGGCTGTTCCACTGTAAGTCTTCATTAAGATAGTCACGACTTAATTAAATGCTGAACACTGCATTTGCTGAGTCAGATGTACTTGCCTCATTTTTACATCTACTGCAGTACTGTTGTACTAAATTTCTACAAGCAACCACATCACTTCCATTAAATTCCAGAACACACAGTACAGGGTCTGTTCCAAGCTCCTGGACACCGTTGAACATTTCAGTATAAACGCTATAACGTGTGGGTTACAGGAATTTTTATTGGCCAGTGACTGTGGCAAAAGGTTAGCATAAACCTGTACCTTCATATAAAGTCTGCTTCTTGGTACAGGAATTTCACAGCCATATACATTCAGAACTACATTTTTACTTATTTACTTAAAACTCCCTACGTGTAATACAACCTCCTGCGTGCTAGCACCTACTAAATCAACACCACTAGACGGTATCAGCAGGAACATAGATTTTCCAATACACAGGACAGGATATTTCAGGAGGAAAAATCAAGACATCTTAAACACACAGGTTCCAACAGAGTCTAAGTTCATTCTGCCTCAGGAAACCATGCAAAGCATATCCAATCCAAGTTTTTAATTGTTTTGTCACAACTTAGAGCCTCTCTTACTCTGGCACTTGGACTGCACACGGACTTGAAATGCAGTCCCCTGACCGCCATGACTGATATGCCAAGGTCTAACACACGTAAGATTCAGAGTAACTTCTTAGTGGCAAGCACCTTTCCCAGCAAAACAATTCTGGTGAGTGATCCTGGATTTACAAACTAAGGAGATCTTTCAGAAATCAACACAGATTTACCCAAGACTGGCAATACAGAAATACACACATTTATATGCAAAATGACTGGATAAAAACAAAACAAACTGCTTTAGAAACAAACTTTCAAGATTCAACATAAAAGAACACTCAAAAGTTCAAAGTTACATTCAGGTTACTAAGTTTAGAATGCAATTCTACCAAAACCACAAAAAGGTGGTCATACATTATTTAATATTAAAAGGGTGATGCCTACCCACATAGATTTTTAGGAAATACCCATTTTTAAGAAGTGATTATAAATTAGTATCAGGCACTCATGTTTATTTATTAATCTTCCTCCCCCTACTAACTTTTAATCAAGCTCTCAACAGCACTCATTCAATCACAGATTAGCTTTTATTTACTGTTAAATGCACAGGACAACTTCCAAGGTTTATGGCAACAGTAATGAAGTTCTTTCCATGTAATTTGTCATATTTCAGCTTCTACACTCTGTGGTATCTTATTTTGAAAATAAGTGCATTTGAGAAAGCTTGACTGCAATGCATTACTGACCAAGTCTCGTAACAAGTCTGCTACTGAAGAGCTGTGGAACAGAAGCTTTCAGAGGGTGAAATACAACACATTACCTTTAAAACACAAAAAGGGATCTCTAGTCAAGGCTTGTCCCTTTACCTAGGTAATAAATTATCAAATAAATACAAAGAAGTTGCAAAATTTCAGCTTGGGATTTAGAATGAATGCGAATATGCCCTTTATAAAGCACACACCTATTGCACAGCTGATTATAATTAAAGAAGGCAGTGACTGAACACTTCAATCTCGGGTGTCATCAGTAATCCTATAATCCTCTAATAAGGTGTTTTTTAGACTGAACTAGCACCTAGAATTACTTCCAAGTGATCCAGATTGTGAAAACAAGCTATGCAGTCAAAAAAAAGCAACAAAAAATGCTGTGCTCTGCTCCCCCAGAAACAAAACTAAAAGTTACTACACAATATCACAACATACAATCCCAGGGGTGTTTTTGAAAAATTAATGAAAAGTTTGCTTTGGCTTCCACAAACGTAAATGCAGTTAAACTTTTAAAAGCTGAGGTTAACGCAGCTATAAAAAAAACAAAAACAAAGGGGGGAGAAGAGGACGCAGCCAGGGGAGATGACAGCAACTTGTGCAACCTGCCCATGACCTGTGAAGCACAATCTCATTCTGCTCCCTCCTACCTGCTCTGCACACACTCAGGAGAAGCAGCAGCAGGCCAGCTCTCTGCTGCAGCATCAGGGTCAGGTAAGGATTGCAGCAGAGGAGGAGGAAGAAGAGAAGACTGCCATTGCATTCCATTTTTTGCCATTTTTCTTTGCTCCAAGCCATTACTTAGAATTCTGCAGCTAATCAACTCTGTATTCCACCCCCATCTCAATTAATGATGTAAAACAGACAAGATAGTTGTTTTGCCATTGCAAAATACATAGACCTACAAAAAGACAGGGAGAAAGCAGATGCTGGTAAGGACTCCCATCACACATGTCACTCTTAAAATTACTCAGATCACGAAGCTCTTGTATTATTCTTTATACAACACACAGTTTCCAATAATAACAAGAAAGGGCAGCGACACATCTACATGCTTTAAAAAGCCAGATGTGGAGACATTACAGTAACTTCAAAACGACACCAAAGACTTGGGGATGTGGAGAGAAAAGTGGCACATGTGAACCGAACTGATGGAAGTGCTTGTGCTCTGAGATACCCCACAAGCTGCTTTGAGAGCATATGCTTAAAACCATTTCACAACATGACAGCAGCATGCGCCACCAGAGGAAACAGCATCAGCACAACATGACACCAGCAAAATCACCCAAATTCACCCTTTCCGCCCTCTTCCATGAAAGTTCTGAGCACTTTAAAATACAGTACAGTACTAGAGAACAGAGGGGAATATGGGAAGGTAATATTCACTGCCAACAGTTCACCTGAAAAGAGGTTTCACTGAAAACATTTCTTCTTGGGATAGCGGTTTTCAACAGCAGGGGTGGGTGTCCGTCTGCTCTTGGCAGAGCGGGTTATTTTCAATGCTCAGTGACAGAGTGCGAGAGGTGAGGTCCGGGCAAAGAACACACAATGTGAACATCACTTCCAAAACGTGGCACTGCCAGACGGGACTATTCCCCTCCCCAACTTACTCAAGGTTTTTTGCAGTACAGCCCAGCCACGGAGACGTGCAACGCCTAGAGCCTCGGGTCAAGGCATTGTTGCATTTGACAGGGGCCGAGCCGGGGCTGGCTCCGCGCCCCGCACGCCCTACTCCGGGATTTGCCATTCCCGAGGCAGCAACCCCCCGCCCGCTGGCTCTGCTCCCCGGGGCACGGCGACCCGCGGGCAGGGCAGCCGGAGCAAACGGGGCCGTGCCCGCACCAGAACAGGCACCCCGGGGCGCCGGGTGGGGCCGGGGGCGGCGGCCGCGCGTCCCCCGCGGGAGGCAGGTGAGACCCCCCCCGGTACCACTCACCTCCGCGGGGGGAGGAGCCTCCTCCGGGCGCCGCAGCGGCTCCCCCTGCTGCC
>VZRZ01002431.1:4607378-4618994 GCA_013398175.1 Climacteris rufus | reverse complement strand
AAAAAAAAAAAAAAAAAAAGAGAGGGAGAGAGAAAGAGAAAAAAAAAAAAAAAAAAAAAAAGAGGGAAAGGCGATAAAGTTTGGGGGGCGGCGCGTCCCCCGGGCGGGAAGGCGGCTACAGAGAAGCGGCCACCGGCGCCTCCCGGGGGCCCTCAGCCGCCCTCGGGGGGTCGCGCTGGGCTTTCCGTCCCACATGGGCCGATTTAGGATGTCTCGATGGAAGCAGCCCCACAGGCAGCCTTTGGGGCTTGAGCACTCCCCCGGACCGGGGGAAGAAGGCTGTGCTTGAGCCGACCGTAATTAGTCTGAGGGACGGAAGCAGCGTGAACAAATCACAGATGTTGTCCTCCCATTGAGTTTGTACATGTAACAAGATGTTACGAGAAATATATTCTAAAGAACAAGGTGATTACACGTATGGACTTAGAGCTCAGTTTTCTCCACTCTGTCTTGAGCTGTGCTGCCAAAGGCCTCTCACCATGTCAAAGTTTTCATTAATCACAGAATATGCTGAGTTGAAAGGGATCCATCAGAACCATTGAGTCCAACTCCTGAGTGTTAATGTTACTCATGATGGTTTTCTCAGCTGTCGCCAGTAAAGACCACTTTTCACCCAAACACCACTTTTCACCCAAGCATGGCATGACAAAGTACCGTGGCACGCATCCCATTGGGTACCACACAAGCGAGGAAAAGACAGTCTACCTACCTGAGCATCTAGTCAAGCAGGCACAGCTAGACATTCCCCATCTTCCCAAACTTGAAACATGACTGTCCCAGAGGTCTCCTCAACATCCTCTTTTCCACATCTTGTGGGTGACATGTTGCATTAGGTGCCTGTCTGCAAAGCTTTCTAAAAATACCTGGTCCCAAAGAAGAAAAGATACAAGTAAAATTTTTTAAAATTTCCTTTTAGAGTGGGTGGAAAATGACCTTCTACAGTAAATTGTGAAGGTCTTTCCTAGATGACATACTGCATGGAGACCAGCAAGGAAACAAAGCTTCCATAATAATAATTTTAAAAAGCATTAAGGTTTAGTGCAACTTCTTTCAGAGTCAGTTGCTGGAGATACTGTACAAGGAAGCTCTTTGGTGATGTTTCAGAGCACTGTAAAATTGTATGACCTACTTACAGAAAGCTACTGGGTGAAAATAATATTCCAGCATGTATCTATCACACCATAACCATTGACTGAGGTTTTAGTCTTTTAACTGCCAGTTGCAGCCTTTTAAACATAAAGTGGGAAAATGAACTGTGTAGTGACCTAATACTTGTTGGAGAATCCGTCAAGGTTCATGTATTATGCAGGACCTGGCTGTGATTTAAAATAGTTTTTAAATTATTGGAAACGGTATAAATCATTTCAGCACAATTTGTAGCAGAGCGTCACATTTGCAACACTATTCTGAATGTTGTGTCAACATTTCCATCAGAAACTTTTTTTTCTTTCTGGGAAATTTACAACTTGGTTAGTGATAAAAACATAAAAATAATTTCTTGAAACCGAAACTTGGCATGGCCACATCCCAGTTCGACAAACAAAACACTGGAGAAAATTTTTTTTGCCATTTTGAAATTATGAGTGTGTTGTGAAGACATAAGTAATAGCATAGAGAAAAATCATAAAAGTCTCTCATTTAAATAATTCCATTATTTCTTCTCCATTTAATTATTTTCCTAAAAATAAATGTTATAGGAAGTTAGGTCATTGAGTGTTGTGTTCCAGTTTTTAACATATTCAAGAATCTTTTGTTTGAAGAGAGACTCCTATGGATCTCGACATTTACAGGTGTACCTAATATTATGTAAATTGTAAAGTTAAGTACATGAACCTCTTTATACATGAAACATCGTCCAGCAAACTTAGATCCACTATCACTGCAAATGATACTATTTTCCAAAATTATAACTTCAAAAGAGCTACATCATTGGGATTTAGTGTAGTTCAGTTTGAGACAGGGCATGTTACACAGGGAAACCTAAGTACCCGGAATGCTTTGGATCCAATTGAGAATGTCTAATATGTGTGCATTTTGGTTTGTGATCTAGGTAAGAAATATTTTTTGTTTATTGTATGAAAAACCCCTCAAGCCTTTATTAAAAATATCTATGGAAAAGTTATAAGCCCGTCAAGGACGTTAGTGCAAGCAATAAAATTTACACTTTAGTATGTCTTTTATGGTTAGACTTTGGGGGTTTTCTATCCCATAACTCTTACAAACTGATGAAGTACAACAACTAATTCCCCCAAGCAATAACAAGTGTCTGAACACTTATACATTGAATACACCCATTCCACCCGCTAAAAACATGTCCTTGATATTAAAAAAGAGTATCTAAAAATTACTTTCCCATACCTGCTTGTAGAAATAAATACTTTGGCCCATTTCACTTTGTTCTATTAATGTCTTTGCTTTTATTACATTTTAAATAATCTTATTTAAAGGATTTTCACCCTACACAGCCCCCATGGAAAAATATATTTGATTGCACATATATTGTAGTGTGTGTAGTAAGCATATCCTTCTCACCAAAAGTCCTTAGAATTATTCTAAAAATGCATTTACACTGCTATTTTTGGATCACAAGTGAGAAAAAGCAAGAAGCTAAGGGCTGAGAATGGTCTGAGTTAAATTCAGTTCTCAAAAATCAAAATCTGAAAATTGCTGTATGTATAGCAGTGGTGTAAGACATGCTGGAGTCTACTGCTTAAATGAAGTGCAGACATATGCAGAACAAATTCATCAGTATACAAAATAGAACACCAAATTAGAGTTTGAACACTTGTTTGAAATCAGTAAGAAAATTCTTGTGCATGAAATTACTGCTATGTTAAGAATTTCCCTGTGAGGGCTTTAATCACTGATGCAGTTCCATTAGAACTAGTGGGGCTGTTACGTACTTAGAAACAATTATGTAGTTGTCCATGTTGGTATGGTGACAGATCCCTATTTATCTTTGGAGCTGCTAGAGGGTAAAATCTTGGCCCCATCAAAGTCTGGCAAAATGTCCTGTGACTTCAACCAAGCCAGGATGTTCCTTCTATTATTACCACAGATAACCACATATATGACTACAGTCACCTGGAAATTGCACCCCCTGGCATATGTTGTTGAAAAAGTGACCTTGGGGAGAAAAATCATCCTAAGAGTGCAGTGAGTTTCTTTTCAGCGTCTACAGTCATCCCAAGCATGTCCCTGCCTATGAGTTGAATGCATAAATTCTTTACCTACAGCACCTCCTCTGTTTAGCTCACCTGCCAGCAGCTTGCCTGTAACCTTGACTTTCAACCTCATATTCCTTCTGGACTAAAACAGCCTTTTCTTTTTTTTTTTTTTTTTTTTTTTTTTTTTTTTTTTTTTTTTTTTTTTTTTTTTTTTTTTTTGTTTGTTTGTTTGTTTGTTTGTTTTTTGTTTGTTTGTTTTTGGGTTTTTTTTGTTTTTTTGTTTCATTTAGGGTATTTTTTCCCCCCCAACCTTTTATATTGTAACTTAATCTGAAAGAATAATCCATGAAACTAAGTCTACTCCTCTGAATACAATCAGAATGCTTCTTGGTTTACATAGAGGATTTGCCTTGCTGCACACAGCAGAGCATCACTACCCAATTTAAGCTCTCAAGATGATACTAATATATATACTCATATATTTATATATACACAAAGTGAGTAACCTGTGGGCATATTCTCTGATCATTTGCTGTCTCATCTATTACATTTAATAAAATTGAATAATAGCATAAAATAGTCTCCTGCTGCCATTTTACTGATTCGGGGGCTTTTTAATTCCTGAAAGTAGCAGATTATAAGGTAAATGCTATGTCAGTCTCAACTCAGGAGTTGTAATTGGCATAATACTGTAATTTGGAAATAAGTGTTTGTGGTAGATCAGCTGTCATCCCACAGGGATGGAGACAGTGACTGTTTATAATAAATCCCACACGTTCCTTTCTACTCTGGCAAATACACCACACTGCTATATCAAAGTACTTTACAATCCTTAATGAATTAGTTCCTGTAAGAGCTTTGTTAGGTGAGTGTATATTATTTTTCTTGTTCTCCAATCAGAGATACACAAAGCATAAAGCAAAGTGGTTAGAAGAGGATGCTAGCTTCAGGAAAAATCTGGGCACCTGAGTTCCAAGGGCCCTACTCTAGCCACAAGAGATCCAGTTTGAGAGGTCCTGTGCCAGTCATGGAAAAGAAACTTGTGGCCCATTAATATGCATTTTAAACCTTAGCAGGAGCACGTCCTTTTGCAGCATTAGCTATTGTACATGTTAAAAAAGGAATGGGATGAATAGAATTTAGGAGTGCAAATAAAAAGACGAAAAGCAAAAAAGAATAAAACCAGGTAGTTCTTATACGTGGCAATGTCTATAAGATGGTGTCTTTCATATATGCAATATCTCACAATACTTGAAGCAAAGGTTCTACTGATAAATGATGAAGGATTAGTAAGTGATTAATAGATGTTTTAATGAATGGTAATCAATTGTTATGAGTGCAATGGGTCAATAAGGTTTTTTACAATAGCTCATCATCATCTGAAACACTCTACCAATGTATTTAACCTCTATGTGGTTTATGTTGAAACACCTGCTAATCTTGTGTTAAACCTCACAAATGGAATCTTAATATAAACTGTACTCAAAACAAATTTGCTGGAGAAAAAAGGATTAGCACCTAGGTTCCACAGTAAATTGTTAGTTATAGCGGTACTGGATTTAAGTTTTTCCTTTTGCCATGCAAAAGGCACTGATAAGACAGGAAGCATTTTGCTGCTGAGTGCAAGAGTAGTATTTTCGAGGCTAATCCCAAGAGGAGCCTTGGGATATTGCAGGACTCACTATCAACCAGGATCACTGAACTTGATGCAGCTTTGTGTTTTTATACACATTTACGGTAACGCTTTGTGAGGGCAGCTGATGAGATAAAGGATGGAATTGAAAATGAATGAAGATCACTTTGCTCAGAGGCAGTGAAAGCTGCCAGAATCAGGGGCTACTCAGGTCCATCTTGCCACCATCCTGCTGCGCTTACTTAGTCTGGTGAAAGGAGAGGATGCTGGTGTTTGCAGGAGCCATTTTAACACCTCAGCTTGTCTTTGTGAGCTTTAAAGTAATTAACTCTCCAATCATTACCAGTTGACTTTGTCGACAGGTTTAGGTTTCCCTCCCGCTGTTCCCTTTGGGGATATTGGGTTGTCACTTACTCGGGGGGGAGGGGGGCGGGTGTCAGGATTCATTCTAAGGTTCACACAAAATCCCTTTCACGGCTTCCCAACTGTGTTCTCCATACTGCTGGAATATTCTCTTGGTCTCTGTTTTAATGAACATGACTTACATAACTTTTCCCAGATCCAATTGAACAAGAAGGAGGGAAGGAGAGTGGGGAGGCTTCTCCAAAAAGGCAGGTAGCACACTTGCTAAGCCTTTCTGATGAAAAGAGAGCCATTCTCAGTACTTAGAAGTCAATAAAAGAGACTGCAAAGGCAGTTTTGCTAAATAAAGTTACTTTGAGCTGAGAAAGGATTCTGACAGTCCTTAATGTAACTGAAAGAATCCTCACAACTTCCAACTGTGATATGGGTGTACTACAGTTTAGTTCAGTTTTAGCCAGGGGAAAATTTCCAGATTTGTATTTGTTGCAATCTTTTATTGATCAAAGATTGCTGAGAAACATGGAGAAAAAGAGGTAGGAAAAAGCTTCACCATATTCTTGTTAATCCCATTATCTTCCAGTTTCCACTGTTTTTTAAAATCCTATTAATAAGCTGAAGGAATTGTAATGACAAGAGAGGCTGTTACCAGCCACATAATTTGGAGACTGTTCTGATGATTCCCAACTCTTGGTGTACAACAGCACCAGAGCTATAAAAAATATGACTGATGGGCACACCCACCACTTCTCAAACTCAATGGACAGTGAAAACCCTCACCTACTGCAAAGCTGGTTGGAGCACTTCTCATTTCAACTTCTTTCTGCTCAGCATCTCCTGGTACATCAGTGTTCTCAGTAAGGCTGGGAGTTTCGGAAATAACCCATGTGAAAAACCAGCTCTGAAATTGCTGAGCCCAGGCTTAGAAAACCTTAGGTCTGCTCTGTAACATTTGAAAGTTGAGCAACATCCACTCTAGTCTTTCCCTTCTGTGGCTTGAACCAAGAGGAGTTTGACTGGTGTCAAGGACCACACTGCTATCTCCAGCTGGATTTTTAGTGGTGTCTGTACAATGTTTTCTTTACTTTCTTTGTTGGCAGCATTAGTTGTGAAGTTCCCTTGCTAAATAAAGCTCTGACTGCACAAACAATTTATTTCAGTCACTTCTCATAGCTGCCTGTACTAGAGCAGCTCAAGCTCTGTTAGCTAGACTAGAAGGCCTGTCAGAGTCAGGTGGCACTATACCACATCATTTCAAATACCCTTTCAGAAACCTTTAGTTTTGCTCAATGCTCCATTTAAAATAGCCAGTGGCTTGCTTGTATTAGGGGTCTCAACCTGACTAACTCTGGTTGTTAAATTATGGTCATGCACAGAAAGATTTTGTATTAAATATCCTTTGGGAAGGAAAAACTGAGTGAAAAGGGATTTGGGGGGGGCAGGAGAGCCTTGTTTTTCTGTGTCAGGTAATACGAAAAGGTGAAGTAGTAGCTAGGAAGAACTAAGGTAATAACATATCAGTGCTGGAAACATGAAGTGTCTTCTTCATATGCATAGAACTACAGAAACTGTCTCCTCAGTGGTACATGGGAGAGGTAGCTGATGATTGATCTGGATGCCAGTTGCATTATCCAGCATAATGAAGCCCTTTGTTTATTTAACACAAAAAATAAAAATAAAAAAAGGGCTAGTTCTACTTCTTAGCTGATGGCAGGACCTGGGCAAGGGGTGAGCTTGTTTCCTTAGCACTGGCCAGATCCCCTCTGTTATCCTGATATTATTCCCCTTTGTTATTCGATATCCCACAGTGCCAGCTAAGTCAGGAGTTGTCACACTCCTCACTGGTGCAGCAGGATACAAAATAGTGGGGGTGGGGAGGAAGACTGGAATGGTTAGGAGGTGGAAAGGAAAGGGCCTTTTTTTTGTGAAAACAGTAGCACCAGCTGCATCCTGCAAGTCGCTAAATTAGCCAGTCAGTTGTTTTTCTTTTAATTTTTGTGTGAATTCAAGAATAGGTTTTGGATGTCTTGGCAACTCATGAATGAGGCTCTTTATGAAAGAATTCACCTTGCAGAGGGGCTGCTGTCAGATGCACAAGCCTCTTTCCATTAATTAAGCTGCAGAACATCCCCTCTTTTTTTTTCCCCCATCCCTCTCAACGCCTGGATAATCAGACCCTGTGTCTTTCCATAACATCCACCACTGCCTCTCTCACTCTTCACAGTATTTCACCCACTCTGTTAATTCTGGGCTGCCAGCTTTTTTTTTTTTTTTTTTTTTTTTTTTTTTTTTAACACAGCTTATTGCTGCTAAGTGAGATATCATGCTGCCTGAGCTAATAGCTAAGATGAATATTCTGCTCCACTGCAACTAGTAGCATTCTCTATGCATTACCTTCAGCTGAAGAGTGGCCTAAGAGCAAAGTTGGATATTTTCAAAAGCTCAGCTGGGAGTTAATCAACTCTTATTGTTTTTCAACAGGAGCTGGAAACTTAACTTGCATCCAGTGAGTCATTCCCTGGACTGTCACTCACACACAAACAGCCCCACAGAAGGTGCAAGGAACTTTTCAGACACCCTAGAAATGACCTGCCATTAAAAGTGTCTACACTAAACTGTATTGGTTAGGGAATTATTACAGATTTAATTATGCCTGAACAGACAGTCTGGGGAGAGAAGGTGGGTACCAAGAACCTCAATCAATTCTCAGTCAGCCTTGCTGTGGTCTGAACAAGATGTGTGACTGCAACTGAATGGTCTTGAAGTTTTTAGTGGGGATACTCATGTGGCCATTTATGAACTTCCACACCTGCTTCAGGGAATAATCCCAAATCTTTTAAAAGGTGAGGAGCTGACTATCTTAACTGTTTGCATGTTTGGGCTTAATTTTGTATGGCTGATTTTAAATCCCAGTCATTAGAAATAGAAAAACATGTATATGGTATTAATGACAGGCTGTTATAAATGATCTGTTCATTTTCCTTCACTTCCAAGTAATGCTGAACATTAATTTCCTGCAAATGAAGCAATCTGAAGTAGAGCACACCAAATAATTAATCTTTGGAAACTCTGGACTAAATTAAAATAATTTAAAGTTAAATAAAGAGCTCATCTGTGGCCCCAGTGCTCTTTCTGGGAAGCAAGGGATACATAAAAGAATCAGAAAGAAAGCAAATACCAAATTACCTAACGGAAAAAATCTACAAATATATGTAATAAATTCCCACATTACATCATAAAACTAACTTTCTCACAAATGCTGTCATTGCAAATGCCAAGACACACAGTAGGCCTTTCAATTAGTAGTAAAAGGGAATAAGCAAGTGGGAAATTATTTACATTGGACATATCCATCTTCTATTTTGGGGCTCACTGTCCTTTTTTGTTTTAGATATTATCAAATTATCTATTATGCTAAGGATTGGGTATGGCAGAATTTGAAATATCATTTAAATAGTAAACTAGAAATTCTCTATTAATTCAGGCAGCATCTCAAAGAATGAGTGCTCATGATAAACTGTTTTTATTAGCAAAAGTTGACTTTTTAATTCAATGCTGTAATTTAGTTAAAATTAAAACATAAGTACAGTCGAAGAGTTATCTGTAAATGGAGAACATTCAGAAATATAAGAAAAATAATTCCATCTTTATTAGCTCCAGGAAAAATGAATGCCTACGCTTCAGGAAGGGCAGTAAATAAGCCTACTAGTCCTGTGTTTCTTTCAGAGTTTCACTTGCCTTTTTTTTTTTTAATCTTTCCTTGGCTTCAAATCCACAGCTATTCAGAATTATCAAAGACAAATAGTCCAATGGAAAATAATATGGGTGAAGAAATTAAATACAATAGTGGGCAACAGGATCTTTTGAGTTTTAAAGGCATGGCACTGCCTCTAGGCTTGCTGAAAGCTCCTTGCTACACTTTTCTTGTTTGTAAAATAGGAAAGATATTAACCTGCCTCTTTGTAAAGCTCAGAAATGCTCCTGTCTGTATAAATGCTGAGTATTATTAGAGAGAAGATGTTCAGCTTGGGAGTGGGGTTCTGAATATAGTGATGAAGCCGCTCAATTTCAATTGCTGCATATGAGCTTTTTACATCTTATAACAATTAACCTCTTAGAAAAGAATTAACACTGAGTTTACATGTTGACTCTATAGACATTGGGTAATTGCTTTTAAAAAAATCATCTATAAGTCCAGGAAATTACATTTCTCCTTTTGCTTCTAAAATTACAAACTTCTGACTTCCCAGCTGGTAATGCAAGCAATCAAAATCAGGTCTCTTGAGTGCAGTTGCATGACACACATGAACAACAATCTCATTTCATAAAGAATTAACCCACAGCCAGCCACGTTAACTGGCTCCAATTCATGCCACAAAGCCCATCTGATCCAAGCACAGTAGTTCCTGCTTTACACAGGCAGAAATGTACTGGTCAAATAACAGCAAACCTTCTTAGAGCCCTACCCTAACAGAGCTCCCTGGCAGAGGGAAAGAGTTGGGAATGAAGCACCAAATTGAAACACAGGAGCTTTGGCTCCATTTTCTGTCTTTGTTACAGGCTGCCTATCAGTAAATCAGTCACTTAACCTCCCTGAGTTTCATCTTCTATCACACAGAAGCAGCAATATCTCCTTTGGCTGTCTTTATAATCTAGAGTATAAAGAAAGTGACGTTATCCCCTCCCCCCAATCTCAGCTAAGACATCTAGGCACTACTGTGATTCTAATCAGTAACAGCATTAACTACTGTTTAAACAGAAGGACCTACTTCAGTTTGAAATTTCTTTGATTTTATCTAGTTAAAAATCTCTTCATAATTTCTCTGATTTTTTTTTTTCCTCATTTTTGAGAGAAGGTAGGAGGAAAGAAGTTACTTGTTTTGGGTTGATGATTTAGTTCTGTAACTGCTCGAAGTATAGGGCCATAGAGAGGAAGCAGAGAACATAGATTCAAATCAGGAAAGCTTGGTAAATTTAACTTCTTTCATCAGGACCTCTCCTTAAAATATGTTCTTTAGAGCTTAAATTTAAAGATGATGTGCAAATGAAAGTCCAGAACAAATGTGTAAATCAGTTGTGTCCTTTTATCAGTGAGCTACCTTAGAGTCACATGGGTGGAGGTTCCCTCAATACATTCCCAGCATTGCATAGAATAGACATCTTTCTGCTTTCTGGTATTTTTTCTTGATGCTCAGTCTAAATCTTTCTCTACTGTGTTTCAAGGCATTACAACCTTAATTACAGTCCTAAATCAGTTCTTTATTAGTGTTTACTGCAAATGGTTATCTTGGGTAAGGAATTGCCATATTCCTCACTAGTAACCAATTAAGCAACCTGTAGCCACCTTTCTGATTTGAAATACTTTTTAAGTGAAAGATTCAAACAAACTGAAGCACAATCAGTAGTGCCAAAGACTGCCATTCAGAGGGTTTTGTGCTGCGCTATCCTGTCTGGAGAAAGGTTATTCATACATTCAGAAGACTGATTTTGTGGGCACACCTACATGTTTGTGTTTGAAAATTCTAGATTGACAACCCTTCAAATCCAATTGCCTTCTCTTGGGACAAGAACACAAACCTTTATTTCTCTTTGATTTGAGAACTGACACCACTGTGATCTCCATCATGAGTCTAGCAATATTAAAGTGTGTTGTTCTTTACAGGCAGGACTGACTGCTTGAGTTGAACGACTACATGTGGACCTTGGGGGATTTGCAGGGGTATGTGTACCTTGGGGGATTTGCAGGGGTATGTGTTTGCTTGGTTTTTAAATTCATCTCCTACAGGTTGTGGGGAAAGAAGCTTTTAGACATTGCACAATACACGTGGATTTAAGCAACAGTTGTTTTCAGCAGCATCCTATATTTTTCAACACTACTTTATGAACTGAGGAGGCTCAGTACAGCATTTTTTTTTAAGATCAAAAGATGTGACAGTTCACAAAAAAAGCAGTGAAGAAATAAAACCATTCCCTGCACACACCAAGAAGCACCACTACCCACCAGAAATCCCTGATAAATGTTTCTTTAGCACAAGTGCAGAAAATTTGCACTCCATACCGTGCACACTGTTCAAGACAGACAGGTGTCTGCCAGGGACAAAAGTTTATCTCCTCCTATGAAGAATTACAATGGAGCACAGCAGACATTGGAAGTTCAGCAAAAGGGGAGGCTGTGTGTGATGGGCTCAACTGAGGGGCACTGGAAGAACTCAGTAAGAGCTGGAGCTGGCACATCCCTCAGGGCTTCTGCCTGCAGCCTGTGCTTCTGCCTCTGCCTGCCCTAGTGCCCTGCTGCAATGCCTGCCACAAGCAGCCTCTCAGTGTGCTGGGTACAAGACTTCTCTGTTACCTGGGCAGCCCTATGGCTGTATTTAAGAAGGCAGGATTATTATCTCCTATGCTTAGACAGAGTTAACAACCAGACCCACGCCCTGAACCCCCCAAGCCCTCCCCCCC